>CABHPR010125509.1:0-16003 GCA_902168415.1 Peromyscus melanophrys
CCCACATATCTTGTGACACAAACCTCCAGTTGAACAGGTCAGAGTTGAGGTGAGATTTCTGTGTGCATTCAAATTCAAATAATGTATCAAACACTCCTCCACAAAAAACTGACTGACTCACATCCACAGCAAACACTTCTTAAGCTGTGCGAAGCTAAGTGTGTCACTTCTAGGGAAATGAAGCTGAGGTAGACCTGGACTGGCGGTGTAGCTAATCACAGTTCTCATATATCCCCCAGACTTTGTCCTTGGACTTCTTACTGATTCTGGTACTCCACCTGACTCTACTTACATAAATACCATACCATTTTAATTAACATATTTTTGTGATGTTCCTATCCTTGGTAAGGGCAAATCTCCCTAATACCCCACATTTTTATCTTAGTTATTCTCATTTGTAGAATAATTTTTAAAATCTCACCCCTCAAAAGTGATGTTTTTATAGAAATATACTGAAAACAAATGTCTCCCTAGATAAGAGAGAACTGACACAGGCGTGGCCTTCAGCCTCTGCAAGCCTTTCCTCACCTGAACCATTCTCCAGTCCCAGCCTGCATTCCTCAGATCTAATTCTGATACACGCTTGAGCTCCCTGCACTTCACACAGCTCTCCAGTAAGAATTGCCACACTGGATTACTATACTCCTTCTCCTACTAGCCTAAGCTACTTGAGGGGCAGAGGCCTTAATTTTTCATCTTTATAACTCTGGGGCTGAGCACAATGAAGTAGATGCTGAGGAAACTGAGATCCCAAAGCCTGTCACTGACCTTTGTGGAACAAGTATTTTCTCATCTGTAAAATGAGAATTTCTAAAGTCACATCTAAGAACCTCAAGGAAAAGGGGAGCATGGGACAAAGTGGCAGCAGTAACACTGGAGTCAGTAAAGCTTTAGAATAAGTAGAGTTCCTTTTAAATGTAGGTTGGCAAATGACTCCAAATGATACCTTAGTGGATAATGTTACTATACATTTGTCAAAACCAACAGAATAAAAACTATAAATACTGAATCCTAAGGTAAACTGCGGGTTTTAGGTGACCATAATGTGAGCCACTCTGCACATGTGGCACCAGGGTGGACACTGGAAACTTCTGTTCCTTCTCTTTTGGACCCAAACTGCTCTAAAACTGAAGTATAATATTTTACAAGGCTAGAACAGGTACATTTTTAATAATATTAATATAAAAATATTTTAGGAAAATTCACTTTATCTACTTTGATTTTGATCATATTAGCCACATTTTAAACTTCAAGAATAAGAATGATCGTGACTGTTTGCTCTTCCATATACAGTGTAATTATATGCCTGCATTGTTACTAATTAAAATGTCTATAAATACAACTAAAAGGAAAATATGGAAAATGTACTTGTTATTCACTTACGTTACCAAGTTCTAGCAATGTGATTATGAGTCCTAAAGAGCATCCCACTTAAGCAAACAACAGTGACATCTTCGTTTACGGAGAGGGTGAGGCTTACAGCCCTCTTCTTACCGTTGTCATGAAGATATGCGATGGCCGATGCCAGACGCTGAATTATCAACCTGGTCTCATTCTCTGAGAAGTACCCTTTTTTATCCAGGACTTCCTTGAGTTCTCCATCCTCACAAAGTTCCATCACAAGGTACATTTTCTGACATTACAGATTTGAAAGTCAGAATAAGAGAAAGTTATGAAGTTGTGTGTGTGTGTGTGTGTGTGTGTGTGTTATATCACAAGTATGATCACAAGCTTCATTTATTCATGTGAAACTGTTCTACATATCATATACAAGCTATTATACTGAATACAAGAGGAACAAAGGAGCAGGAGACATGGTGCTGACTTCAGGAAGTTCAATAGAGTTGCAGTATCATGTGATATATACTAACAGCCCACCATGCCATGGGGCTGTAGAAGAGAGGCTGCCTCTGCATAAAGAATGCTCATCAAGGAGAGTTCAGACTGAATGTGTGAGCTGTGATTTCTCAGCAGGGAAGGTGGAGGAAAACCAGGCAGAGCTGGTAGCCAGTGCTCTGCCCCTAAAGCCTGGAACAAAGCACTTATTAAAATAACACACAAATCGCTGTTATCAGTAATGGAGACTGTTGGGTAGAGAAGATGGTGAAGGGTGAAGCTAACAGGAAAGATTGGAACAAGTTTCTGAAGAGCCTTGGATAGCATGCTCCAGACTATGGATTCCCATGCCCCATATGAAACAAGGCATTGGAAGTGTTTAAGTCAGAGTCTTGAGGTAAAAGCTGTATGATGTCAATTTTGCATTTCTAGGTCAACACTACAACAGTAATGTACAGCAGGGCTCAGCAAAATTTTTCTATAAAGACCAAACCCAAGAGTAAACATTATGGTCTCTGTGGACAACATGGCACAGCTCAGCAGCTGCCTTGAGATCAGTCATGAACAACACAATGCTGTATTTATAGGCTCAGAAATCTGAGTTTGGTGTGATTTTAAGATTATGAAACATTACTCTTTTACATTTTGTCATTTATTTGGAAATATAGAGAACTTATCTTATGGACCCTATAGAAGCAGGCAGCAGGCCAGACTGACTTCATAGGCTACTTGTGTTAACAAGGGGACCTGTAAAGCATGGGCTGGACACAAGAAAGGAGGTGGTTTCTTAGTTTTCCTGTTGGGATAAACTATACTGACAAGGGTAACTTAAAGGAGAAAGAGTGTGTTCTAGCTCACAGTTCAAGGTACATTTTATTATGATGGGAAAGCCACTGGCCTCAGCAGAAGCATGAGGTGGCTGACCACACTGCATCTGGTCAGGAAGCAGAGAACAGTGAGTGCTGGTGCTCAGTTTACTTTCTCCTTTTTAAAAACTATTTTAAAATTTTTAAATTGATTTAATTGTGTGTGTGTTCCTGTATGCACCGGCATATCTATAGAGATCAAGCCACATGAGTTGGTTCTCTTCTACCATGTAGATCCAACTCATGTCATTAGACTTGGAAGCAAGCACCGTAGCCCACTGAACATTCTCAGTAGCTCCCACTTTCTCCTTTTTACTTGGTCTGGTACTCCAGTCTTTTCCATAGGCACTGCCATAGACATAATTACCCTCCATGTTTCCATTCTAACATATATTCTTGAGTTTTGTTGTTCTGAAGATTTGGGGGTCGGATTCTGTTCTTGTAACAGCTGCTAATCCAACTTCTATGTTCAGTCAGTATGATTAAAGCATGGAGAGAGGTACGTATCTTTCTTCCTAGAGCCACAATTCTGATTCACTGAATTTCAGGATGCTTTAGGATTTTAAAGTATCTGAAACATCTGACAAATAAACTTTTAAACTGGGCCATACTTTACTGACAGTGCTATAGGATGGCTAGGAACATGGAATGGAAAGTGAACTATTTGGAAGGGAAAGTTGCATTAGCAGTAGTTACAATATAAATTGACACCAATTTCTAAATGCATGAGGGGCTGGACAGATAGCTGTTGTTAAGAGCACTGGCTACCACAAATAACATAAAATATCTTGGGGTAATTCTAACTAAGAAAGTGAAAGACCTGCATGGCAAGAACTTAAAGTCTCTGAAGAAAGAAACTGAAGAAGATATCAGAAAAATGGAAAGCTCTCCCATGCTTGTGGATAGGTAGGATTAACATAGTAAAACTGGCAATCATACCAAAAGCAAACTACAGATTCAATGCAATCCCCTTCAAAATCCCAACACAATTCTTCACAGACCTTGAAAGAACAATACTCAACTTCATATGGAAAAACAAAAAACCCAGGATAGTCAAAACAATCCTATACAATAAAGGAACTTCCAGAGGTATCACCATCCCTGACTTCAAGCTCTACTATAGAGTGGAAGTAATAAAAAAAAAAAACAGCTTGGTATTGGCATAAAAACAGACAGGTGGATCAATGGAATCAAATTGAACAACTTGACATTAATCCACACATCTATGAACACCTGATTTTTGACAAAGAAGACAAAATTGTACAATGGAAGAAAGAAAACATCTTCAACAAATGGTGCTGGCATAACTGGATATCAATAGGTAGAAAAATGCAAGTAGATCCATATCTATCACCATGCACAAAACTCAAGTCCAAATGGATCAAAGACCTCAACATAAATCCAGTTACACTGAACCTGATAGAAGAGAAAGTGGGAAGTAGCCTTGAACACATTGGCACAGGAGACCACTTCCTAAATATAACACCAGTAGCACAGACACTGAGAGCAACAATTAATAAATGGGACCTCCTGAAACTGAGAAGCTTCTGTAAGGCAAAGGACATAGTCAATAAGACAAAATGAAAGCCAACAGAACAGGAAATGATCTCCACCAACCTCACATCTGACAGAGAGCTGATCTCAAAAATATATAAAGAACTCAAGAAACTATACATCAAAATACTAAATAACCAAATTAAAAAATTGAGTACAGATCTAAACAGAGAATTCTCAACAGAAGAATCTCAAATGGTCAAAAGACATTTAAGGAATTGCTCAACATCTTTAGCCATCAGGGAAATGCAAATCAAAAGGACTCTGAGATACCATCTTACACCTGTCAGAATGACAGCTTATGTTGGAGAGGATGTGGAGTAAGAGGAACACTCCTCCACTGCTGGTGGGAGTGCAAACTTGTACAGCCACTCTGAAATCAGTATGGTGGTTTATCAGAAAATTGGGAATAAACTTACCTCAAGACCCAGCAATACCACTTTGGGACATATATCTAAAAGATGCTCAGTCATACCACAAGGACACTTGCTCAACTATGTTCATAGCAGGATTATTCATAATAGCCAGAACCTGGAAACAACCTAGATGTTCCTCAACCAAAGAATGAATAAATAAAATGTGGTACATTTACACAATGGAGTATTACTCAGTAGTTAAAAAAAAACGGCATCATAAAATTTGTAGGCAGATGGATGGAACTAGAAAAAAATCATCCTGTGTGAGGTAACCTAGACCCAGAAAGACAAACATGGTATGTACTCACTCATATGTGGATATTAGATGCAAAGCAAAGGATAAACAGGATACAATCCACAACCCCAGAGAAGCTAGGTTAAAAAGGAGGACCCTAAGAGGGACATGTATGGAGGGCCCCAGGAAGGGGAAATAGTATCTTCTAGGTAAACTGGGAGAGGAGGTAGAAGGGAGGAGATGGGGGCAGAGAACATGAGGGACATAGTGGAAGAGCAATGAAAGAGATACCATGATAGAGGGAGACATCATGGGGATAGGGAGAAACCTGGTGCTAGGGAAATATCCAGGATTCCACAAGTATGGCCCCAGCTAAGGCTCCTAGCAAGAGTGGAGAGGGTGCCTGAACTGGCCTTCCCCTGTAATCAGATTCATGACTACCCTAATTGTCATCATAGAACCTATATCTAGTAACTGATGGAAGCAGATGCAGTGATCCACAGTCATGCACTGGGCTGAACTGGAGAGCCAATGAAGAGACAGGGGAGGGATCATATGAAGAAGGAGGGGGATGTCAAGATCATGATGGGGAAAACCACAGAGACAGCTGACCCAAGTTAGTGGGAGCTCACAGACTCTGGACTGACAGTTGGGGAACCTGTATGAGACCGAAGTAGGCCCTCTAAATGTGGGTGACAGTTGTGAGGCTTGATCCGTTTGCAGGGCTCCTGGCAGCGGGACCAGGACTTATCCCAGATGCATGAACTGGAGTCCATTACCTATGATGAGACATCTTGTCCAGCCTTAATGCAGCAGGGAGGGGCTAGGCCCTGACTCAACTTGATATGCCAGACTTTGCTGACTCCCCAAGGGAGGCCTTACCCTCTCTGAGGATGGATGGGGGGGTGGGATGGGAGAGGTAAAGAGGTGGGAGAAGGGGAGGGAAGGGAAACTGGGGATGGTATGTAAAACGAAAAGAAAAATTTTTAAAGAAAAAAAAAGAGCACTGGCCACTTTTTCCAGAAGACAGGTTCCATTCCCAGCACCCACATGACAGCTCACAGGCATCTGTAACTCCAGTTCCAGGGGAATCCATCACCCTCTTCTGGCCTCTGAGGTTGCTGCATGTGTGTGGTACACAGACACACAAAATAAAAATAAGTCTTTTTTAAAACGTTAAATGCATGTTGATCAAAGTTATAGTGATAAAGTGTATTACTCAAGTCTTTTACAATAGTAGAAACAATTGTGTATATCTAGAGCATATGTAGACTTACAAGAAACCACTACACAATCTGAGTGGTTGATAAGCAGTATACAACCAATTAGACATCCATTTCCTTAGAATAGCTTCAACTGAAAATTGAAGCATTCAATGGCAAGTCTAGACATGTGTGTTTATGGGTAGATCTAGTGCACGTGAATCAAAATCAAACAACACAGAAATGGACAACCATAGATGACCATTTTCCTTGCCTTCAAACTCTTGTAGATTTGGGCTCCTGCTTCTACACATGATAGTGTAATAGACTAGTTTGCCCCTTTGCTTAAATAAGTTAAGAACTGGAAGACATTAGTCAGCATAGAGAGCAGTATTCTATGAGAGAGAGAAGCCCATGAGGCAAGCCTCGTGATTGTCCTAACCTCTGAAGAGTTGCCGCACCTCAGGGCAAGAAGGAGTTTCAATAAGAGATGATGAGAAGAGAAGGGCATCTATGGAATTAGGTGGCATCATAAGCCTGCAAAGAACAGCAGCAGTGATGGGAGGGGAGGAAGCTGCTGGAAACTGCCAAGGCCAAGTGTGCAGCCTACAGAAGTACACCTTGGAGAACTTTCAGGTCCAGTGGCCTCCATGAATTCAGGAGATGGAAGTCCAGAAAAGTCAAGACAATTCAAGTTTCCAGGGAAGAATGTCAAAGAGGGAAAATATGTACACAAATACCCCTCCTCACACAAACACAAAGTGGGGGCGGGGAGTCTTCCTCAAATCTTCAGCAGAATGTTAATCAGTATGTACTTTGCCCCAAAGCTGGGAACTAACCATGTGAAAGGCCAGAGGGGACAGTCATTGGTGCTTATGCATGGCAGAAATACTATGTTTCCATTAGCCAGAGAGAGAAATCTCATAATTCATGTAGCACTGGAGAGAGTTTGAGTATTCAGAAGGCCGCACCTCAGTAGAAGGGTAAATCCAGTCCTATAGAGGATACTCTGTTGTCCCTCACAAAGGATAAATCAAGCACCAAAGGCATTGAACTGTCTCCAAATTACTTACTATGTCATAAAATGAAGTTCAATAATCATTACTAGGCCAGATGTGTTGGCACATGCCTGTAATCCCAGCCATTGGAAGCTGAGGCAGAAAGTTCACTAATTTCAGGGTTATCTAGTGAGACCATATCATCTCTCCTCAAAATAGTGGTAAGAATATAAAAATCTAGCACCCCAAATGGTAATTTTTACAATGTCTGGCAGCCAATTAAAATTAACTGGCAACCAGGCTTGAGAGTGCACACCTGAAATTGTAGCACTCAAGCACTGTAGTAGGAAGTTCACAAGTTCCAGGCCAGCCTTGGCTATGTAGGAACTTCCAGACCATCTGCCCTACATAGTAAGACCTCATATTAAAAGACAAAAATAGGTAAATAAATATGAAAGTAACAGATATGCATAGTAAGGAAATATAACCCAGAACAAAGGAGGAAAAGCCTATCAAAACTGAATTAACAATGACATACATAATACAATTAGTAGAAAAAGGGCTTTAGTTCCTCTCATTATATTCATGAAGTGGGGAGACACTGAGTATGTTAACGTCATATGTTGACTATACACATGAAGGAAATCAAATTTCCACTGGACAAGATGATAAAACATTAGATATTATAAAAAAAATTAGTGAATCTGACATCATGGTAAAATACAAGTTGCACAGATTGAACACAGAAAAATGCTGGAAGATGAGCAGAATAGCAGTGTATTGTGAGCAATATCAGGTAATCCAGCATATGTACCAAGTCTTCCAGAGTAGGGCAAGGAAACAGAAAAAAATACTTGACAAAATAATTACTAAAATTATCCTAGATCAGATGAAAATCAAACTCACAGACCCAAGAAGTTCCATGAACTCCAAGCACAAGAAACTTGAACTTTATCAAGATTCACTGAAATCAAACTGCCTAAAACTAGTGATGAAGAGGCTGGAAAGATGGTTCTGTGGTTAAGAGCGTTAGTTAATATTGCAGAAGACCGGCTTCAGTTCCCAGCACCCACGTGGTGGCTCACAACTGTCTTCTCCAGATCCAGACAATCTGTATTCCTCTTCTGACCTCCTTTAGCACAAGACATGCAAAAGGAACACAGACATACATGCAGGCAAAACAGTCACACACAAACAAAGTTTTTAAAACTGATGACAAAGAACCAAGTTATTTAAAGAATATTTGGGGGTAAAAGAAATCACAGTTCAGGGATGGCGGTATAGCTCAGTGGTAGAAGCAGGACATGACTTAACATGCACAAGGCCAGGGGTCTGACTTTCAGGATCAAGGATCACCAAAAAGAAAAAAGGACAACTGTGGTCCTGTTGCCGAGTACTTTCAGTTAATACAGTGTAGTGCATAACCCAAACTGACTATTAGTAGCTACTTTCGAGTCTGGCAGAGAAAATGAAGAACAATCGCTAACATCTGATGAGACGGATGCATTATACCCATGGTCCCATTAATCTTTAATCCTTCAACAACCAGAGGAGTCAGCACTTCACAGGCGAGACACTTACACAGAGAGAAGTTGAATAACTTGGCCATATTCTCACCGCTAAAAAGGGGTGGAACCAGGATTTAAAGAAACAGACCATCTGTCCACATGCCTAACCACATAGTGTGCTGCTTCCAGGCAGTGCAAGTGATGCCCAAGTTCACCAGGGGAAAAACGCTCACTGCTAAGATTAGAGAATGATGATATCTAGGACAGAAGGGAGACAAAGCACGCTGGAAAGACGAAGATAAGAACTTGTTATGCCCTGTTCAGCTGATATCCTTGGGAGGCCTGCTCTCTTCTGAAGGGAACGGAGGAGGAGTGGATCTGGGGAGGAGGGGCCCAGCAACCGAGAGAGTCGGGGGAGGGGAACTGCAGTTGGGATGTAATGTATGAGAGGAGAATTTTTTTATTGTATTATTTTTATTTTATGATTTAATTTTACATATCAGCCACGGATTCCCCTGTCCTCCCTCCTTCTGCCCCCCAACCCTCTCCCCAGCCCACCCCCCATTCCCATCTCCTCCAGGGCAAGGACTCCCCCGGGGATTCAGCTTAACTTGGTAGATTCAGTGGAGGCAGGTCCAGTCCCCTCCTCCCAGACTGAGCAAAGTGTCCCTGCATAGGCCCCAGGTTCCAAACAGTCAGCTCATGCACTAAGGACAGGTCCCAGTCCCACTGCCTGGGTGCCTCCCAAACAGTTCAAGCTAATCAACTGTCTCACGTATCCAGAGGGCCTGAGAAGAATTTTTTTTTAAGTATTTTCTACATTGTGCCAAGTAAACCTCTTCAACTTGATCATGGAGCTAACCTTGCAAAATCTTGACAATAATCAAATGGTCTCTAGGAGAGAGACTAAGAGCAAATGCACAAAGATGCCATCTCAGAGGAAGCTCTACTCACTACTGGATTTGCATGAAGCTATTCTAGTCTTAAACATTTGTTTCTAATGTGCCACCCAGAACATATAACTAAAGACATCAATCTAATCATTACACACCTAATTATACAATCAATAATAAAAGTCCTCAGGAATGTTCTCATCAATCTCTGGTGACAGACTTTTGCCAAGGACATGAGCACCTGTGCCCCAGAGGGCTACTTTAGAATGGGATGATATTCGTTTTGTAATAGTAACAACCTTCAAACTGTAGCACCTGGTGGAACTTTACCTTAGGCGTCTCAAACACTTGTTCCAGATGGATGATGTGTTTATGGTTGACACTCTTTAGGATGTTCACCTCCCGCTCAAGTAACTTCACGGCGGAGCTTCCAGCCTTAACGAAGAAACAGATTGCACGTGGGAATGCCATGCTTCCTTTCCTCAGTATGAAAGTTAGCTATTTTATGCCTTTTCCTACAGTTCTATACAATATCTTTCTTAAATGATAACATGCAGTTTATCCCATAATCAGATCACATTATGCCCCTTCTTTCCCTTGTCCAATTTCAAGTTGTATTTCATTTGGCCTCAATCTCTTGAACTGTTTCCATAAATTAGCTACAACATGGTCTCTGACCCCTCACAAATTTTATCATACCTTTTTGATATTTCATTTCCTTCCATCACAGTGATCCTTTCACATTAGCATAACAAAAACAAAATCTTCTAGGGATATCAATCAGAGATGGCTTTATAACAGAAAATTTTTCTTTTGTTGTCTTGTTTTGATTTCGTTTATATGTATAATAAACAGAATAAATAATATATTATATTTTCATACATATACACACACAGCAGGCAATGGGATCTTGTATTTAGCTTGTATGTTACTTTCTGGTCTCCCTGGTTAACTGGGGAGACAGAGAGACAGAGACCTTGCCTTCAGACTAATCCAACAGCAGCTGTGTCTCCTAACATCTAATCCTTACCATGCCTGGGACAAAAGGTCAAATGAAGAGATCTCCAGGGAACACATGGATGTCCTTCAGATGTAGGTAAGATTGTCTAATCATCTAGAAAATTCTAGGGTGCTCCCCTGCTACTGAACTTGCCATTATCTTATAATAAATCTTCTCCTCTTTTATTTTGTCTTTTTTTAACAGAAAAATATTCTTGAAAGAGGTAACAAAGGACTTATTTCTGCAAACACCTTTAGCCCCCAATTTGGGAAAGTACAGAAGGGTTCTTAAGGAAACAGACTGACCATAAGGCAAGCATTTTTTAGTTAAAATTTTACTTAGGGCCATTCCTGCTTCTGATTCCCTTTCCTGTTTACCCTTCACCATCTCTGAGTGAGGAGGACACTGACCACTCTGCTGCAGCCCCATCCTTGAGTGAGGAGGACACTGACCACTCTGCTCCACCCACCCGAGTAGGATAAGAGCACATTTTAAGCTTAGCATAGAGCTCAGAGAAATAGTGGTGAATTCCTGTGAAGAGCAGTTCTGCACAGTTAGCACAACCTCCTGCTACTCATCTCAGTTCTGTTTCTGCTCTTTCCCCACATGGCTTGACCTGTATGTACTGTAAACATACACTGTCCAGTTCCTGTATTGACAGGATCACTTGATTTGGTTACTTTAGTACACTGTACTCCCAATATCAGTATGGGAGTGACAGAGTAACTCCTAAAGTTGCAAATACAAATCCCCAGACTGAACCTTTAGCCCTAACAATGAAAAGGCAAAGAAATGGCATGCCAGGCAGTCCTGTGTTATGCCACCTTGAGTTCAAAAGATTGTAAAAGATGCTAGAAAGGCCCTTAATTGCTTTATTAAAGCTGGTATGTCACCTCATTAAACTTAGAAATTTGCTATAATTACAAAAAAAACATATATAGTCTACTGCTTAATTTTATAGATCCAATACTTGTTATCACAAATCCAAGAAGAAAACACCATAATGGTGTCATTTTGCTTCTTTATCCAGACGGAATTTTTTTAAAGTTGATGAGCTCATGTAAAGTTTGAGATCTTAGATTCTGCCTTAAGGAGAAGCCCAGTCCCCTGCCAACAAGTAACACAGAGGGGTACAGCAGACACACAGGGACAATAGACTGGATTGGAGGGGGGATTGGCCAGTAGTAAGGAAAGAGAATTAAATGAGACAACAGAAGAAAAGTATATTAAATAACTTAGGAGGGGCAACAGGATTTACTTGCAGCTAAGACATTCATACTTACAACCCTATGCCTACATAGACTGAGCACCAGTTCTGACTTCAGATTCACTCCTGAAGTTTACATATTTGGTTATGCTGGTTGTGGTGATGCTTTTGCCTTTTCCAGACAACACACGTCTACCTGAGTGCAGGAACCAGTCCCTCCACAGGAGACTAGAGCAGCAGTTAGCACAGCCCTGGCCCTCAGGAAGATACAACTTGGGTTAGTATGGAAAGCTGCACTGCCCACTCTTACCCCCACCCTAGCACTGGACCCTGAGGGTTGCACTGGGAAAGAAGCCTTACCTTTTCTTTATTCACTTTCTTAATTGCCCACTTAGCTCCTGTTTCCTTGTCTGTAACTTCACTGACCATTCCAAAGCTCCCCTGTCCCAATATTTTTCCGAAGGTATAGAATTCCTGGAAACAAAACAAGAGTTCCTCTGTCTCTGTGGCATTCATCAGGCATTAGAAATGAATACACAAGCCGGGTGTGGTGGCACACTCCTTTAAGGCAGGTGAATCTCTGTGAGTTCGAGGCCAGCCTGGTCTACAAAGGGAGTTCCAGGACAGGCTCCAAAGCTACACAAATAAACCTTGTCTCAAAAAATCGAAAAGAAAAAAAAATGAACACACAATACTGAAAGATATCTGCTCAAGGGAGGAAGGATTCTGTTCTAGGATAAAATCAAATAGAGGCACTATGTATTTGCTTCGGTAGTAACCAATACATCTTAACTAGTCACAGTCAAGTTTCAATGGCTTTTAATAATTGTTTACTTTTTGCAAGAAAACTACAAAAGTTCTTATGGCAAAATGTGGAAAAGTTCAAAAATACAGAAATTGAGTTCTTTCAATCTACACATTATGAAGTAATGCTAATATAAAATCTCATAATAAAATGAAATATTTTCATAAGGAAAAAAGTGAAATATTAATGTATATATGAACTTAATGCATAAACAATACATTCAGCAAAAGTTCACCCCAAAACTCTGAGAGTCACACTATGAAATCAATACCAATAACCACCAGACAGGCTGGGATGTCGCTCAATGGTTGAGTATGTGTCTGTCATGCACAGGGCCCTGAGTTTGATCCTAAAACATTGAACAAGTGCCTCCTTCTCTACCTAAAAGTCCTTTTTAATCTCCTTTATCTCTGTGTTAGTTTTCTTGCCTTATTCGTTTTATTTTAGAAAAAATAAAAAATTTAATAAAAATTAGAAGCAAGAAGAAAATATACTGTCCATGATACTATTATCTAAACCAGTGGTTCTCAACCTTCCTAATGCTGCAAACCTTTATACAGTCCCTCATGTTGTGGTGACCCCCAACCATAAAATTATTTTATTGCTACTTCATGACTAATTTTGCTACTGCCATGAATTGCAATATAAATATCTAATAAGCAACCCTAAATGGGCTGTGACCCACAGGTTGAGAACCATTGATACAAACCAAAAATCTTTCTGACTTGTCATCTAACTTCTGTTTACAAAGAGAGAATGAACTGGTTTGGCCAACAGCAGTGTTCTGGTCACAGTGCCAAATAAAAACTCCCTACATTTTCACTTCTTGGGGATTGGCAGGAGTCAGATTCTGTGATGCAAATCATCAGCAGAGTACTGATGAGTTTCTGAATCCATCACACACAGGGGCTAACACATGGGAGTCAGAGCTGAGTCAGAGCCGCCAGGGGCAGCTTCTGTGGGGTCAGACAGGCCAAGCCTCCCCTAAGAGATTCCACTCTAACACTCTAACACCTTCACCTGCACCATGAAACAGGCACTGCACTGCTCACACTTCCTTCTGCTTTCATTTCTGTCTTGCTTTTCTAGATGACTGAATGCCCTGAGAAGCGCTTCCCTGCTGAGCTGCACCACAGTGACTGTGCCTTTATTCTCACTCAGCATGATGACTGGTCCCCAAACACTACTACCACTTTCTTGCTTATTCTGGCTCATTTTGAATTCTAAGATGGCTGCTTGTGGAAAAACTATTCTTTTGTGTCTTTTAAAAACCTCATCCCTTCTTCTTCCCTGATACCATATAATAACATAGTAGTGAGAATGAAAGTCAGAAAATTTAATTAGTTCCAAAAACAAAGACATTTAAATTGTGTTCATTTATATGCAGCTGCTACCTATGCTTTATAGATTTATCTTCAATAAAATGATTATTTACCTGGATTTTTTTCCTCAGAACAAAATCATATTTATTGTTTCTTTCCAAATTTCCCCCCTAAAACCTAAACTTTTATCTCTCTCTAAACATACAGAACCATAACTTGGATAGAGTATTATAACACTGGTCTAAGTCAAATGTTTAAAGTAGAGAATATCCAATTATATTTTATAATTTCATTTTTTCTTCAACTAACTGCTTGATACATCATCCCAAAATGATGAAAATAAAAAAGAAATGACTTCTGATCTCTATTAATTTTAAAGGGATGGGATAAAAATGGTATTTTAGAAAGGTTTGCATTTACACAGGAAATTGTAATAGTGCAGAACATAAAAAGCACATGTGGCCTGATCCCTTGGTAAACATGGGTCTATGTGGAGGTGTTGATGCTGATGTCTAGAAAGATATGAAAATATGAAGAAAAGCTACGGGCAAAATCCTGAACAACTGTAACTTTGTTCATTATTCTCAAAGTATTCACAGTGAGCCTGTCCATGTCAACAGGGAAGAAGCTTAAACTTCAACTCTCCTATTGAAGGCTATTTCTCTAAAGTGTACATAAGCTTAGATATTGTACCATTTCATAAAGAGAAATAGGAGAAAATGAAGTAATGGTGAATATTAAACTGGTCATCTCTAACCCATATCCACATTTTCACAATGAACACATTTTGCTTTTAGCAAGGTTCTTATGGCTAACTTTAAAACTTGGTAAATTTGTATGTTGCTTTAATACAGTACTTTTATTTCAGAAAAGACTTATACTTTGTAAGTCAAATGTTTCAGGTTTTCCTAATAACTTCAAATAAATTAACAAAATAATTTTTAAAGTTATATAATACTTATGCAATGTTTCTTATACTTATTCTTTTCATAGTTCCTTTGATCACATTTTAAAGGGACATTTTTAATTTTCAAGTAGTTATATTTCTTTCTTTGTTTTTTGCCTTTTTTCTTATGTGTAACATGTTCGCGCATGTGGGTATGCATGCACATGTGTTTGAGAGTGGGTGGAGGCCAGAGGACAACACATCTGTTTTGTCTTTTCAAAACACAGGTGTCTTTTTCAATCATTCTCCACCTTATTTTAAGAGACAAGGCTCTCACTGAACCTGGCAGCCAGTTAGCGCCTGTCTCCTCTTCCCCAGCACTGGGACTACAGGTGCCACTGTACCCCACTTTCTACACAGGTGCCACTGTACCCCACTTTCTACACAGATGCCACTGTACCCCACTTTCTACACAGGTGCCAGGGATCCAAATTCTGATCCTCATGCTTGCCCTGCATTTCCTTTAGAAAAACTTCAATGTGCTTAAAATTTTTACTGTGGTCTTTACTTCCGTTCCTCAGAGGCTGTTTTCAATTGTCTCTGCTCTGTCACAAACCATTGGCTTCAAAGAAACCTGAAAGAAAGTTCAGGTCTGCTGTGTCTTTATCCTTGGAGTCATCCATCACCTCTGGCTCTTACAATCCTCTGCCTCCTCTTCCACATAGATCCCTGAGCCATAAAGGGAGGGGTTTAATGAAGACATTTAGAACTAAGTGCTCCGAAGTATCTCAGCACAATGTGCCGTCATGGGTCTCTGTGTTAATTCCCATCTACTGCAGGAAGCTTCCCTGATGAGGGTTGGACAAGACACTGGTCTGTGGGTATAACATCATATCATTTGAAGTCATTTTATTGCTATGTTCTTTTAGCAGAATAATAGTGTTAGGTTTCCCCCGCAGGGCCTGTGGCCTAGCTAGTCTTAGGTACACATGTAAATTCACAGAGACTGTGACAGCACTCATAAGACCTGTACAGGTTCAAGCCAGAGAGGTCCCAGCACTGAGAGGGAGGAATGGACATGGAGTTCACCCCTAACCAAGAAACTATTTGCAATTGATACCTGCTGACAAAGGGAAAGTCAGTTTCTCCAATCCAGTGTCACTAAGGGTATTAACCACATTCCAGGACAGGCCCATGCCCCGGAGTACTAGGCCAACACAAAATGGACTCCATGTTTTTTGTTTGTTTTGCTGTTTGGGTTTTTTTTGGGTTTTT
>CABHPR010125509.1:16013-35205 GCA_902168415.1 Peromyscus melanophrys
AGCATAAATACAGGTGGAAGGAAGGACGGAAACAAACATTTCACTGAGGCCAGGGTACTCCTCGGAGCTACCTCCTCCTAGGTCCACTTTTGAGCATAACTCTGAGAAGTCTCTGGATTCACCTTAATGGAATAAAGTTGGTTTACAAGCCTTCCTGAAACTGTCACTCAAACAAAACGATATACCCAATTTTTCAAGGCCTTTTCACTTGCCTGTCTCTGAACTGATCCTTTGATAAGTGGATCTAGTGCTCAGTGTTGATGTCTGAGTTACATATTCTACTTCTGAGGGGAGTCTTATTAACTCACAAGGAAAGGGTGGTTCCCCCAAAGGAAATCAGAAACTGTTAACAGGAAAAGGGAAATTAATTCTAGGAGGGCAAAAACAATAGATAGTCTCAGCTTCTGCCTGTGTTAAAAATGATGCATTTCAGCCGGGCGTTGATGGCGCACGCCTTTAATCCCAGCACTCGGGAGGCAGAGGCAGGCGGATCTCTGTGAGTTCAAGGCCAGCCTGGGCTACCAAGTGAGCTCCAGGAAAGGTGCAAAGCTACACAGAGAAACCCTGTCTCGAAAAACCAAAAAAAAAAAAAAAAATGATGCATTTCACTACTGATGGAAAATTATACAGCATTTGTGGAGAACAAATGGAAATTTATATATAGATTATAAAGGTTCATCTCCAATAAACAGCAAGTCCACTGGTAGGAATCAACACTATAGAAATACTCATAAATGCAAAGACATTTATTAAACTATTGTTTCAAATAGTAACAAGTGGGGGTAGAAACTAAATTTCTACCTCTAGGAGATGGTTAAGTTAATTTTAGTAACTTATTCATACTGTAGAACAAAATTATTTAAAATATGGACATATCAAAACATCTCTAAGAAACTAATTTTATCTTAGTATTAGTTTTTTAAGTCTTTTTATTGATTAAATTTTTTTATTTATTTTACATCCCAACTGCAATTTCCCCTCCCTCCTCTCTTTGCATTCCCTCCTCTGTCTCCATCAGACCTCACCCTTCCACTCCTCCTCTGTTTTTGTTCAGATGGGACAGACCTCCCATGGGTGTCAACAAGTTGAAGAGTATTCCCCTTACTCCACATCCTCTGCAGCATAAGCTGCCATTAGTGTTTTTGAACTTAGCCATTCTGACAGGTGTAAGATGGTATCTCAGAGTCATTTTGATTTGCATTTCCCTGATGGCTAAGGATGTTGAACAATTCCTTCAATGTCTTTCAGCCATTTGAGATTCTTCTGTTGAGAATTCTCTGTTTAGATTAGTACCCCATTTTTAATTGGATTATTTGTTATTTTGATGTCTAGTTTCTTGAGTTCTTTATATATTTTGGAGATCAGCCTCTGTCAGATGTGGAGTTGGTGAAGATCTTTTCCCATTCTGTAGGCTGCAGTTTGTTCTTATTGGCAGTGTCCTTTGCCTAACAGAAGCTTTTAAGTTTCAGGAGGTCCCATTTATTAATTGTCAATCTCAGTGTCTGTGCTACTGGTGTTCTATTCAGGAAGTTTTCTCCTGTGCCAATGCATTCAAGACATTTTCCCACTTTCTTTTCTATCATGTTCAGTGTAACTGGATTTATGTTGAGGTCTTTGATCCATTTGGACTTGAGTTTTGTGCATGGTGATAGATATGGATATATTTGCAATCTTCTACATGTTGACATCCAGTTATACCAGCACCATTTGTTGAAGATGCTTTCTTTTTTCCATTGTACAATTTTGGCTTCTTTGTCAAAAATCAGGTGTTCATACATATGCGGATTAATGTCAGGGTCTTTGATTTGATTCAGTTGATCCACCTGTCTGTTTTTATGCCAATTCCAAGCTGTTTTTAATTACTATAGCTCTGTAGTAGAACTTGAAATCAGGGATGGTAATACCTCCAGAAGTTCCTTTACTGTCCAGGATTGTTTTAGCTATCCTGGGTTTTTATTTTTCCATATGAAGTTGAGTATTGTTCTTTCTAGGTCTGTAGAGAATTGTGTTGGAATTTTGATGGGGGTTGCATTAAATCTGTATATTGCTTTTGGTAAGATTGCCATTTTCACAGTTGTAATCCTACCAATCCTTGAACATGGGTGATTGCTGTAGGATAGTCTGTATGTCAAATTATTCTGATTGGTCAATAAATAAAACACTGATTGGCCAGTGGCTAGGCAGGAAGTATAGGTGGGACTAACAGAGAGGAGAAAAGAGCAGGAAGGTGGAAGGAAACAGCCAGCCGCTGCCAGAACAAGCAGCATGTAAAGATGCCAGTAAGCCACGAGCCACATGACAAGGTATAGATTTATAAAAATGGATTAATTTAAGATGTAAGGACAGTTAGCAAGAAGCCTGCCACGGCCATACAGTTTGTAAGCAATATAAGTCTCTGTGTTTACTTGGTTGGGTCTGAGCGGCTGTGGGACTGGCAGGTGAGAGAGATTTGTCCTGACTGTGGACCAGGCAGGAAAACTCTTGCTACAGGCGATCTTTCCTTCTTTTGATATCTTTTCCAATTTCTTTCTTCAAAGACTTAAAGTTCTTGTCATACAGGTTTTTCACTTGTTTGGTTAGAGTTACCCCAAGATATATTATTTGTGGCTATTGTAAAGGATATTGTTTACCTGACTTTTTCTCAGCCCATTTATTTTTATATAGGAAAGCTACTAATTTTTTTTAGTTAATCTTGTATCCAACCACATCACTGAAGGTGTTTATCAGCTGTAGGAGTTCCCTGGTAGAATTTTTGGGGTCATTTATGTATACTATTATATCATCTGCAAAGAGTGAAAGTTTGACTTCTTCCTTTTCAATTTGTATCCCCTTTATCTCCATTTGATGTCTTATTGCTCTAGCTAGAATTTCAAGTACTATATTGAGTAGGTATGGAGGGAATAGACAGCCTTGTCTTGTTCCTGATTTTAGTGGAATCACTTTGAGTTTCTCTCCATTTAATTTGATGTTGGCTATATGCTTGCTGTAAATTACCTTTATTATGTTTTGTTATGTTCCTTGTATCCCTGATCTCTCCAAGACCTTTATCATGAAGGGGTGATACATTTTGTCAAAGGCTTTTTCGGCATCTAATGTGATGATCATGTGCTTTTTTTCCTTTCAGTTCATTTATGTGGTGGATTACTTTGACAGGTTTTCCTATGTTGAACCATCCCTGCATCTCTGTGATGAAACCTACTTGATCATGGTGGACAATTTTTTTATGTGTTCTTGGATTCAGTTTGTCAGTATTTTATTGAGTATTTTTGTATCAATGTTCATCAGGGAAATTGGTCTGTAATTCTTTTTCCTTATTGAATCTTTGTGTGGTTTTGAGTATCAGGATAATTGTAGCCTCATAAAAAGGTTTTGGCAATGTTCCTTCTATTTCTATTGTTTAGAACAATTTCAGGGGTAGTGGTATTAACTCTTCTTTGAAAGTCTGGTAGAATTCTGTGCTGAAACCATCTGGCCCTGGGATTTTTTTTTGTTCGGAGACTTTTTAATAACTGCTTCCATTTCCATAGGGCTTATAGGTTTATTTAAATTGTTTATCTGATCTTGATTTAATTTTGATATGTTGTACCCATCAATGAAAATTTTCCATTTCTTTTAGATTTTCCAATTTTGTGGATGACTCTGATTTCCTCAGTGTCTGCTGTTATGTCTTCCTTTTCCTTTCTGATTTTGTTAATTTAAATATTCTCTCTGCCTTTTAGTTAGTTTGGATAAGGGTTTGTCTATCTTGTTGATTTTCTCAAAGAAAACTCTTTGTTTCATTGATTCTTTGTATTGTTCTCTGTTTCTATTTTATTGATTTCAACTCTGAGTTTGATTATTTCCTGCCATCTACTCCTCCTGGGTGAGTTTGCTTCTTTTTGTTCTAAAGTTTTCAGGTATGCTGTTAAGTCACTAGTATGAGATTTCTCCTAATTCTTTATGTAGGCACTGAATGCTATGAACTTTCCTCTGAGCACTGCTTTTATAGTGTCCGATAAGTTTGGGTATGTTGTGTATTCATTTTCATTGAATTCTAGGAAGTCTTTCATTTCTTTCCTTATTACTTCCTTGACCCAGTGGTAAGTCAGTTGAGAGTTGTTCAGTTTCCATGAGTTTGTAGGCTTTCTGTAGTTTGTGTTGTTGTTGAACTCTAACTTTAACCCATGGTGATCTGATAAGATACAAGAGATTATTCCAATTTTTTTTTAATCTGTTGAAATTTGCTTTGTAACCAAGTATGTGGCCAATTTTAGAGAAAGTTCCATGAGATGCTGAGAAGAAGGTATATTCATTTGTGTTTGGGTGAAATGTTCTGCAGATATCTGTTAAGTCCATTTGAGTCATAACATCTATTAGTTCCCTTATTTCTCTGTTTAGTTCCTGTCTGGCAGACCTGTCCAGTGGTGAGAGTGGGGTGTTGAAGTCTCCCACTATTAATATGTGGGGTTTGATTGTGATTTAAGCTTTAGTAATGTTTCTTTTACAAATGTGGGTGCCCTTGTATGTGGACATAGATGTTCAGAATTGAGACTTCATCTCAATGAATTTTTCCTTTGATGAATATGAAATGTCCTTCTCCATCTCTTTTGATTAATTTTAGTTTGAAGTGTATTTTCTTAGATATTAGGATAGCTGCACCAGCTTGTTTCTTAGGTCCATTTATTTGGAAAATCTTTTCCCAACTCTTTACTCTAAGGTAATGTCTATCTTAAAAGTTGAGGTATGTTTTTTGTATGCAGCAGAAGGATGGATCCTGTTTTCATATCCATTCTGTTAGCCTGTGTCTTTTTATTGGCAAATTGAGTCCATTGATATTGAGATATTAATGACCAGCAATTGTTAATTCCTGTTATTTTTTTTTGTTTTGGTGGTGATGTGTTTGTGTGTGTGTGTGTGTGTGTGTGTGTGTGTCTGTGTCTGTGTGTGTCTGTGTGTCTGTGTGTGTCTGTGTGTCTGTGTCTGTGTGTGTTTCTCTTCTTTGGGTTTTGCTGGCATGAGATTATGTATTGCCTGTGTTTTCATGGGTGCAGCTAACTTCTTTGGGTTGGAATTTTCCCTCTAGTACTTTCTGTAGGGCTGAATTTGTGGATAGGTATTATTTAAATCTGGTTCTGTCATAAAATATCTTGTTTTCTCTGTCTATGGTGATTGAAAGTTTTTCTGGGTATAGTAGTCTGGGCTGGCATCCATAGTCTCTTAATGTTCAGGACCTTCTGGCTTTTAGAGTCTCCACTGAGAAGTCAGGTGTAATTTTCTGATAGGTCTGCCTTCATATGTTACTTGCCCTTTGTCCTTTGCATCTCTTAATATTCTTTCTTTATTCTGTATGTTTAGTGTTTTGATTATTATGTGGTAAGAGGACTTTTTTTTTTTCCGGTCCAGCCTATTTGGTGTTCTATAAGCTTCTTGTACCTTCATAGGCATGTCCTTCTTTAGTTGGGAAAATTTTCTTCTATGATTTTGCTGAATATATTTTCTGTGCCTTTGAGCTGGGATTCTTCTCCTTCTGTCCCTATTATTCTTAGGTTTGGTCTTTTCAGGGTATCCCAGATTTCCTGGGTGTTTGTGTTAAGATTTTTAGATTTAACATTTTCCTTGTCCAATGGATCTATTTCCTCTATCATATCTTCAACACTTGAGATTCTCTCTTCTATCTCTAGTATTCTGTTGGTGATGTTTGTATCTGTAGTTCCTGTTTGCTTACCCAGATTTTCCATTTCCAGAATTATCTCATTTTGTGTTTTATTTATTGCTTCTATTTCAATTTTCAGGTCTTGAACCATTTCCTTCACCTGTTTGATTGGTTTTTTTCTTGGCTTTCTTTAAGAGATTTATTGATTTCTTCCAATTTTTGGTTTGTCTTTTCCTCAATTTAAGGGAATTTTTCATTTCCTCCTTAAGGGCCTATAAAGTTATTTTTAAGGTCATTTTCTTGTGCTTCAGCTGCGTTAGAATGTTCAGGTCTTGCTGTTGTAGGATCACTGGGTTCTGGTGGTGCCATATTGCCCTTTCCGTTGTTGAATGTATTCTTACACTGTCATTTACACATCTGCATTTGAGACAATTATAGGTCTGGGTGTTGATTCTTGTGTTGTCTCTTTTGGATGTTTTATTGTCTGTTTCCTTTATGGTCTTATTACCTGAATGGCTAAGAGTTCTGATGACTGGCAGATCTTCAGGTCCAGTAGGATGTCTCGGCTGAGGTTTGTGGGTGTTTGGGTGCTTAGATCCAGCATATCCTCCTGTTCTTCTGACTGGTATAGGCTGTACCTATGCCTATGGAATCTGCTGGAGTTGAGGGGAAGGCTGGCCATAAGGAGGAGGAGGAGGTGGGTGGGGTTGGGCTGGGTGGCAGTTTGTCTTGGGGGAACAGAATCCAGTGTGGGGAGGCAACAGGCAAGTCTCTCACCTGGGGACTGCACCAAAGCAGTAGAGTTCCGCCAGAGTTGGGGTCAGGGCTCAGCTGCCTTGCTGGTGCTGAGATGGGAGGGGGAGGGGCACAGGATATGCCCTGGGGCTTAGGGTCTGGAGGCTGGGGAAGTTCAGCTGGGAGGTCAGTCACTCACCTGTTCTTTCAACTGGTGTGGGTCGGACCTGTGCCAATGGAGTCTGCTGGAGTTGCCGGGCATGGGGAAGATGATGAGGTGTGTGAGGTTGGGCAGCCAAGTGGGTCTTGGGGGAACAGAATCCAGTGGGTGGTGACAGGGGTGGTGTAGCCTGCAGGTAGGTCTTTCACCTGCTGGTCAGCTGGTGGGGACTGCCCCAGAGCAGTGGAGTTCTACCAGAGTTGGGGGGAGGACCAAGCTGCCTTCCCATTATGTTTTTTCAGTTAGCATACAATATAATGAATTTCATTATGTCAGTTTCATTTGTACCTTGTTCTTATTGATTCCTCTTCCCCTTCCCCTTTTTCTTGAAGCTGGCCTCTTCTTGATGATCCCCTACCTCTCCCTAAACAGCCTCTCCTAAATATGCCCTCATATCACATACATTCTATCATCCTTCTTCCTTGAGACATCATCTTCCCCTATTATAGTCTCTGCTCTTGTTTCACGCCCTACTCCTACTGAGATCTAGGATCCTCATAGGAGAGAAAAAAGGTTGTGTGTGTGTTTCTGATCTGGCATATTTTACCTAACAGTTCCATTCATCATCCTGCTAACTATAACTATCATGATTTCATTTTTTTTTTGTTTTTAAATTTTTATTTAATTTATTTATGGGGGTGGGCAATGTCATGAACAAATATGGAGGTCAGAGGATAACTTATGAGAAACTTATGTGTTTCTCGAGATGTGAATCTTGAGCATCAAACTCAGGTGGTCAGGCTTGGCAGCAAGTATCTTTCTTTATTTTCTGAACCATCTCACGGCCCATGATTCCATTTTTCTTTATGGCTAAATAAAATTCCATTGTCTATATATAATCTTTTCTTTATCCATTAATCTGTTAGTGGACATCTAGACTGGCTCCATTTCTTAGTTATTGTAAGTAATACAGCAATAAACATGGATGTGAAGTACAAGATATTAATTTTAAGAAAAGAGAAACAAATAGAATATATTTATAGTCTACATATAAACATTTATGTCTGTAGACATGTTGGGGATGCCTGACACAGTGAACACCAAACTGTTAAGAACTGCTATTCTAGAAAAGAAAATAGACCGAGGACTATGGAGTATGAGGAGAGATTCCATTATTTAGTCTATCGCCCACTTTTTTACTCTATCATTTTTTACGATGAGAAGGTTTCTGTGTATTATTTGTATTCTTACAAGTTGAAAAAATAAAAAGGAGGATGGGCTTAACTCATGTTCTCTCTGTTGCTGTGGACTGTGAATCACCTCTGCACTAGATGCAGGTGCAGCAGGCAGAGGCCCTGACTGAACCTGTTTACCCGAACTGTTTTCTCCAAATCCGAGTTGTATGTTCAACCAACTTTCCAGCCAGGTTCTTTTACCACCTACTCTCTTCCCTGATGGACTGGTGCTTCTTAATTTACCCCTGTCTACACATGCTCGTCTCTTACCATGATGGCTTGATCCACTGGGCCTCATTCTTTCATATCTCACTTATCAACAATCTCCTTGTCTGTAGACTGAAGGGACCCAGGGGGGCTCCCTTCTCTTTCTGACATTTCTCTTGAACTTAAACTAAATTTCTGTGTTTGAAATGAACAGAAGCCTCTTTTTTCTCTTATCAATTAAAAGGCATCAGTGAAAAGCAGTAGTTCTGAGCAAAACTACATAGAAATGTTTTTACACTAAGCTTTAAAACTTTCTCTAGTTCTCAGTGGCTGAAAATAATTATCTGTCTGACCTGCCAAGGACTCGTATAAAATGGGAAATTTTTCTCACTCCTCTTAACAATAACAAAGCAAGTGCAATGGACTATTTTAGCCAAACACAAGCCAGACAGAATTCAGGGGGATGGGTATATAGGAGCTTTTCTACTCCTCCTCATGAAGCTGACCATTATTGTTCTCATAAGGCCATACATCATTATTGTCCTCAGGGCTCAGAACACATAAGAAGCACACAGGCTCTTCATCAGTCGGGTCAGTTCTCATGACACCAAGCTTCTAAGTAGCATTCCCAGGGGTGACTGCGGTGGTGTGCTAAAGCTGGCCCATATTAACTTGCAAAAGCCAACTGTCACATTTGTAAGAATTCTGGGGGTTATTTGTTAAATGTAACCATTACTAAAAAATACATGACTTACATTCAAATAAGTTATACTGTAAAACAAGGGTAAAAGTATTCAAAACTCATTTCCTAATTATTTAGAACATTTTATACCATGCACTTGAGGTATTATTTATGTTTACTACATATGGTAACAACACAATGTAACTGTATTTGGACACATCTCTTCCCAACTCCACATCAGTGATGGAGCAAAAACATTTACATCAGAGAATCAGGATTGTAAGACATTTACCAACATTGCTCAGGGCAGCCATCACCGTGTCTGCTTCCTCCTGCAACAGGTCACTGGTCATACTCCAAAACTCTTATTCAGGACTGAGAATCATGACTTGCACCTATATATGCCTGAAGTCATGAATTGTATTACATATAAAATATTTCTTCATAGAATTACTGAAACTTACAAAGCTAGAAGAAGCCTTAGAAGGCATCTACCCAATCTTTTAGTACAAGGAAGGAGTACAGCATTAAGTACTGGCCTCCTTGTCTTCAGTCTTCCTAAGACTCAGCTCCAGTTCTGCTCTGCACTAGCTGTGGGCCCTCCATTGAGCCTCCATTGTCAATCACTAAATGGGACGATTTATGAATATAAAGCTGCTGGCATGCTACAAAATGTGTTACAAATGCCATGTGTTGTTTCTGGGCACCTCCAGAAAGGGGAGCTCTTGTTTTTCAGTACTATCCAGTCATATTTTGATGGCTATATTTTCATACTGTCTATAATTTCAATCTTGACCTAAATTCTTCCAACTCAACATAATAATCTATTCATTTTCCCACACGATAGCCCTTTAAATATTGAAGACTAGATCTCAAGCACCCTCACTAACTTCGTCTTCTCAAAACAAACCATCTTTAGGCGTGTGAAAGAAATCCTTGCCTCCCTGGACGCTCTATTCCAGATAACTCAGTGCTAAAAAAACCTCTGCATTCATTTTCTATTGCTGCTGAGCCAAACCACCAGACACTCACTGCTGGACAGTGCTGTGGGATGTTCTGTATGGCAAATGTGATTGGCCAGTGGCTAGGCAGGAAGTATAGGTGGGACTAACAGAGAGAATTAAAAGAGCAGGAAGGCAGAAGGAGTCACTGACTGCCAGCCACCACCAGGACAAGCAGCATGTAAAGATGCCGGTAAGCCACGAGCCATGTGGCAAGGTATAGATTTATAGAAATGGATTAATTTAAGACATAAGAACAGTTAGCAAGAAGCCTGCCACGGCCATACAGTTTGTAAGCAATATAAGTCTCTGTGTTTACTTGGTTGGGTCTGAGCAGCTGTGGGACTGGCAGGTGAAAGAGATTTATCCTGACCGTGGGCCAGGCAGGAAAACTCAAGCAACAGGACAGTGCAAGTGTAATCTTGCAGTTCTGTGGGTTAGGAACCCTAGAGCCTCACGGGCTAAACTAAACACATTGGCAGGGCTGGGTTCCTTTCCACAGGCTTTCTTTGCCAGATTCTCCATGGGCAGAAAAGGCAACCCAGCTTCAAGGACTTGCATGAGTAATTTGGGCCCACCTGGATAATAACCCAGGCGGCCCTCCCCATCCCATTTTCATCAGCTCTGTATTTCCTGTGTTCTGCAGCATATATAGGCTCCAGGAATTCCAGCCTGAACATCTTTGGAGAACCAGTATTATGCCCACCACAAGACCCTTGGGACCTTTATTGTATCATGTTCTCACATTTGTCAACATAATTTACCCTAGGATCCATAATTTTTTTTTTGGGGGGGGGCGTTCAAGACAGGGTTTCTATGTGTAGTTTTGGTGCCTGTCCTGGATCTCGCTCTGTAGACCAGGCTGGCCTTGAATTCACAGACATCCACCTGGCTCTGCCTCCTGAGTGCTGGGATTAAAGGTGTGTGTCACCGCCACCCGGCTTTATTTTTTTTAAGTTGATGCAGGTATCTAAACCATAATCAGACTCCTCACAAAATGCCCCAGCAAAGATTCTTTGATGAGTTACGTGATAAAGACGGAGGGGAAAAAAGGAGTGGGTGTGCATGTTCAATGTCAAGCCCCTTTAAAATTGAGAATAATTAATACTGGTGGAGTACTCTCAACGAGACCCCTACGCAGACTAGACAGGTGGTGTAGCATTTAAAAGAGCTTGCTGCTCTTCCAGATGATGTGTTTGGTTCCCAACACCCATGTTTGGAGGTGCTCACAACCACCTGTAACTCTAGTTCCATGGGATCTGACTCCCTCTTCTGGCTTCCAATAACACCTAAAAACACATGGCATGCATACACACACACACACACACACACACACACACACATACACACACACAAAATACCCATACTGAAAAAAAAAACAAAATCTATCTATAGGCCAAATCAGAATTTATGTGAGTAAACAAACTCCTCTTTTTCAATGCACAACTCTGTGACAACTGAGAACCATATCATAATTCCACAACCATTAAAGCATCTGTAGTATAAAATTGATCAGTGAATACAAAGATAAATCAAATTCTTATCACATGGGGTCTTTCAGTCTAATTGAGTGTTTCTCAAACCCATATAACCTGATCCATAATAACAAATGCAATTTTACGATATGAACCAATATATATTCACATATATAGAAACAAATGTTTCATGAAAAATACTGTAGTGTTTGTGAGATGCACTATACTTTATTCTTTCTCAAACAAAAAAAAAAAACTTGTCCCAAGATTCTCCACCCCACTAAATTACTAGATTTCTGCCCAGTGATGGTCATGGTCTCAAGTTTGACTGAATTGATATTGAAAAATATCAGTCTGAACATGTGACTAATTAACTTTAACACAAAGGAGAATTAAGTGCTCAATAGAAAGGTTACTACCATGGGAACACAAAATGAGTGAATAACTGTAGTGGGCATCCAGGATCCACTGCATAAACTATGTACACAAATGGAATCCAACCAATAAAGATTAAGAATGGGTCATTCTTGGCCTCCTTTTCACTATTTTCCTAGTCTATGTGAAGAACTGTCTTAGTTACTTTTCTATTGCTATGATAAAACACCATGACCAAGGCAACTTATAAAAGAAACCATTTAATTTGGCTTACAGTTTCAGAGAGTTATAGAATCCATGATGTGGAGCGAAGGAACAGCTGAGGACTTACATCTTGATCCCCAACCATGAGGCAGAAAGACAGCAAGCCCTGGCATCTCATGAATCTTTTGAAACCTCAAAGCTTGCCCACCCTAGTGACTTACCTCCTCCAATAAGGCCACACCTCCTAATCCTTCCCAGTTCCACTAACTGGGGACCAAGTATACAAATACATAGGTGTGTGGGGGCCATTCTCATCCAAACACAAAGACAAAAAAACATAATTGATACAGACTAGCATCAAAGTTCAGATATAAACTTGGGAGTTGCCTGACTCTTTTCTTAGATACTGTTGTTTATCTTGCCCTTGCCTGCTCTATCCCTCTCAATAGTCAATGCATACAATCCCAGTGCTGAGATGCACTCACTGTCCAGGCTGCCTGTCTCTGCATCTCTTGACTCCCAAGGTACCCAGGTCACTATGCAATCCCCAGTTTTGGCTCAGGTTTGTCACACAATTTCCTCATTTTCCAAACATTATGTAACACTTATTAACATTATTAAAACTCAGCCAAAGTCTGGCTTAAATGTTTTGAAGAGACAAGGGAGAAGGTAGCATTCCATCACATAAGCATGTTTCATTAGCATTCAGCAAGTACATGTCTGCCTTAGTCACTGAGCCAGCTACACCCAAATCTTGCTATACTCATTGATCCAGTCAGAAAAGAAGAATTATCAAGTACATAAAGATTTTAGATGAACAGCTCGGTAAGCATCATAGAATTTAGCCTTCTATATACTTCTGCACTATATATTTTTATTATTAAAATGTATTTTTCTATAATAGTATAGTGTATATAATCAAAAATAGTTACTATGGTAATTACCATTATCAGAATAATTTTATTATCATGACAATAGCTGTATCTGTTTATTCAATTATTTATTTACTACAGGTCCCATAATTCCTACTCTGTATGAGGAATTTTTGCACCCACAAAGGAAACCTAACATATGATCTTTGCTTCTTTCAATCTAACAGGAAGTAGTATGACATAAATGATTCCAGTGCAAAGCAGAACACAAAGGTATGAGGCACAAAGAGCTGGAAAAATGTGGGTGATCAAAACACTCTAATATACCAATCCCAAACTTTGGCTTACAAAAACCTTTAATCATGTTTATGTGATACAAAATCATTGAATATGAAAAAGAAACCTCAACAGGTCACTTAAGCAAAGTATTCTTTAAGACATGATAGGTGGGGCATGGTGGTTCATGCCTATAATCCCAGCACTCAAGAAGCTGAGGCAAGGAGACAGCTGTGAGTTCTAGAACAGCCTGGGCTACATTCTGAGGTCTAGATCAGTCTTAGCCACAGGGTGAAAACCTGTCTAAATTGAATGAATGAGTGAATGAATGATAAAGTAAAGCATTTTGGCCAAGGCAATAAAAAAGAAAATCCATGTAATTCCATGAGATGGAAGAAATTGCACAATGTAGAGAATGGGTTCCTCCCCCAAAAGAAGCTCCAACTGTCACGGTCCCAGTCAATCAAAAGGCCACTTACTGCATGTTCACACCTAAATGATACAGTCTGATGACACTTAGAATATTTCTCCTTGGGGCTAGGGAGGGGCTAAGTTGGGGAAATGTGCTTGCTGTTCATGCATGAGGACTTAAGTTTGAATCCTCAGCAAGAAGCTTGGTGATTCTGTACACACACACACCTGCAATCCCAGCAATGTGCAGGGCTGAGACAGGAGGATCACTGCCAACCTGCTCCAAGTTCAGAGAAAAAGCTATCTTAGGGAAATAAGGTGGAGAGTGATGAAGGACACCTGATAACCCCCTCTGGGCTCTGTGTGTATGCACAGACCCCCACTACAACACACACATGTGTAAACACAGCACACACAAACACATACACACAAATAAATTAAAGTTTAAAACTATTTCTCATTTAAATAATTAGCATTTGGTTATTAAATCTTATCTTCTGGGATAAATACATAGGAAGCAATATTTTAATGAAAACTTCCCATGTAAGTTTATTTTCCTCTGTAACTCTGTACATAGCAATGCTTCTTTCCAAAATTTCTAATAAAATAAACACTTTGAACAACATTTGGATCCATAAAAGTTTGTCCAAATAACACAGTCCAAGTTGAACTGGAACTCACTATGTAGCCCAGGCTGATCTCAAACTCACAATAATCCCACCTCAGCCTCCTGAGTCCCAGGATTATGGTTATATGTACCATGCTAGGTTAGAAGTACCACTTAAATAGACACATCCCAGTAGATTCAAAGACTGATAATGACCGTGTTTTGATACTCTCATAATCTTAAATTAGTATAAAGTAGTAATATTGCAAACAATTGCTTCAACAAAAGGGAACATATAGATTTTAAGATATAATTCCACAAAAAATGATCAAAGCAAGCTGCTTATACAGAAGGCAATATGTGCATGCATCTTTTTTGAATCATATATTATTTCAAATAAAGTTCCAGGTGAAGGAGCAGTCCTCTTTCTTTAGAGCAGGTGATGATCAGAGATACAACAAACTAATGAATTTCATAATATAATAGCCTTCTGTTAGACCCCCAAACCTATCGATTACCTCCTTTATTTCTAGTGACTTTTCAGGTTTCCTTGCTGCTCATACTTTCTTCTGAAACACAAAGATTAAGATAGCAGTGTATGCATTCATTTCTTCAGAGTTCAGATTTATTTGGTATCTATTTTATGTAAGCATCGTGCTTGGCCTTGTGGAAATAGAGGGCAGAGATACAAAAACACTTGCCAGCATTTCCCTAAGTACAATCTAAGGCAGAGACTAAGAAATAGGCAAAGTGTGTACCATAGCACTGTTTCTCAAAGGAAGAGATTATTTTCAATAAGGTGGAAATTAAAAGTTCATAAGGGGCCAGGCATGGTAGCACACACCTTTAATCCCAGCACTTGGGAGGTAGAGATAGGAGGATCTTTGTGAGTTAGAAGCCACTCTGGTCTACATAGTGAGTTCTAGGACATCCAGGGATACACACTGTCTCATATAACCAAACAACAGCAAGAAAAGGAGTTTATAAGGGATATTTGACCTAAATCTTGAAGGATAGTGTGGCTTCACTGGAAAAAGCTTGCAGGAAAAGCATTTTTGAAATAGCCACAAAGGGTCTTCAGGGAAGAGTGCTGTGGAAAGAGACAGTCAAACATGCAGAATGATATTAGACTCTCACACAAGAACTCCTTGAGCCTCACTGGGCAACAGTGGCACACGCCTTTAATCCCAGCACTCAGGAGGCAGAGCCAGGCAGATCTCTGTGAGTTCGAGGCCAGCCTGATCTATAAAGCGAGATCCAGGACAGGCACCAAAACTACACAGAGAAACCCTGTCTCAAAAAACCAAAAAAAAGGAACTCCTTGAGCCTCTGGTTTTCAAATGTATAACCTTCAGTCTAACATGTAAGATACTTGCTAAATATGGCCTGGAGAGGTGGCTGAGCTGGTAAGGGTGCTTGCTGCTATTCCATAGACCCTAGTCAGTTCCCAGAACCAACTCAAAACTTAAAACTCAAAATCAACTGTACCTCCAGCTCCAGGGAATCTGACACTCTTCTGGCCTCCAAGAGCACCTGCCCATACATATCTGGATCTTACACCTGATGGAACTATCATTCTTAAGTTTTTTCCTATACTGTGCTAACTATGTGCTTGTACAAGCTTGTTCCCTGCCTCCCAGACTCCATGCAACATTGCAAAAGTAAGTGGCAAGCCGTTCTCAGCCTGTGACTAATTTTTCCTTTGGCCTACTTTAGGTACGTTACCAACTATTTCCCTATTTTCTCTTATTCTTACTGGGACTCATAGCTACTTTTTATATTCAGTGTCCTAAGTTTAGGAATAAGCTACTCTTTACATCAGAGGTTTTATGGGCTCCAACTGGGAGGGAAATGAAGTGATGTGATTCATGTATTTATATTCATTCCTTCATTGTTTAAATAATCATGATCCTTTAGTTACCAACAGTTGTCTCTTAATAATGGCATATGTATATAGATATGAGGTAGATCACTGAATCTATTCTGAGAAAAAAGATAAAGAATAATAGGATAAATGGGTAGATATTGAATCTACTCTAAAAAGAAAAAGGGGAAGATATAAAAATGACAAAAGGTAGATTACTGAATCTATTATGAAAAGAAAAATACTTTTAAAAAGGAACTACTTGTTTTAAATAGGATAAGTAATGAAAAATTTTAGTCTGTGTTTATCAAATATTACTGGGCTGGACATTGTTAATATATATAATGGAGTTTTTTGTCTGAATCTGTCAAATGTTAATGGACTAGTCATCGTTAATGTAATCTTGACTGTGTATATTATATATACTTATTGGATATAGTTTTTCTTGTATTAGTTATAAGTTTTTTTTAATTTTAGACAAAAAAGGGGAAATGTGGTGGTATTGTGTTCCCCGAAATATTGTGCACCCTAATAAACTTATCTGGGGTCAGAGACAGAACAGCCACTAGATACAAAGGCTAGAAAATGGTGGCACTCACACCTTTAGTCCTAGCATTCCAGAGGTAGAAATCCCTCTGGATCTCTGTGAGTTCAAGGCCATATTGGAAACAGCCAGGCATGGTGACACACGCCTTTAATCCCAGAAAGCAAGCCTTTAATCCCAGGGAGTGATGGCAGAAAGAGAAAGATATATAAGGCGTGAAGACCAGAAACTAGAAGCATTTGGCTGGTTAAGCTTTTAGGTTTTGAGCAGCAGTTCAGCTGAGAGCCATTGGGATATGAGGACACAGAGGCTTCCAGTCTGAGGAAACAAGATCAGCTGAGAAGTTGGCCAGGTGAGGTTAGCTGTGGCTTGTTCTGTCTCTCTGACCTTCCAGTGTTCACCCCAATACCTGGCTCGGTTTGATTTTATTAATAAGACTCTTTAAGATTCCTGCTACATATGTAAGTTTTGTTTGTGTATACTATGATTTTCTTCTGCAACTTACTCAAGACTACTGAGCAAAGTAAGCAAGGAGTCCAAAGTCTTCATGGAAAATCATGCAGCTAAGCATTCTATAGCTTCTGCTTGCCAGAAATGAGGAACCTGGTGCTTCATCCCTGCCTACTCAATACCTGGCTTCTCTTTCATCGGCACAACCAGCTAATTCCACCCAATAAAATGGAATACAAATATTTTTATTTGTATTTTTATTTATTTTATAAATAAAATACTAACAATCCCAATGATTGTTTGTAGCCCCTTCTGACTATCTCACTTCAAAATGCTGAGTGATGCCACAGGAAGCACTCCCTTCTATACTTTTGCTTGTAGTCACAATAAGGCACTACTCCTAAGTGCTAACTCACACCATCAACCAAAATAGAATTAGTAGTCTAACTAGAACTACTTTCCAATAGACACAATGCTATCAGCCTCTGCAGATGCTTGTAGACCCAAGATATCCTCCCCCCAAATTCTTACAACATCTCCATTTAGTTTTTTCTGCCTCTTGAAATCAAGACTGCTTTTTTAAAATCAAAGACACTCAAGATTTTTAAATGCTATTTCAGTTATGATGTTTCTTAATATAAATTCCTATAATCACTACTAACACATTTTGCACAACTTTTTAACATTTCATTTTAGCTCAATGGTAGATTAAATCATCTTTGTAGGTTAGCTCAGAAACTTAGTCATCAAGAATAAAAACAAGCTGAGGAACAGGTTTCTGAGTTATAAAAAAAAAATATTAAGACAAATTTACAGATTCTATTTGAAAATGTGAAATTACCTATAAAGAAAACTAATGGTCTCATGACTTGCAAGGCCCCCTAAAAAAGGTTTAGACTATCTTTTGCAATACCAAATATAACTAAGAAGATGACAATCTTGGAAGGATGGTGGCAGGAGAATAGAGGAATATAACTAAAGTGCCATCATTTCTAATAAATGCTATAAAATTCCCATGAGGCTGAAGTGAGAACAATGAATTCAATCTAGGGAGTCAGACTATTTAACAAAGAATGTGACATTTGGGTGGTACATAGCAATGTAATCCAGACTAACCAGTCTGCTGAGAACAACCAAAAAGGCAACCCAAGAGGAAAACTGTAAAGGTATGGAAGAGCTAACATAAAAGGACAGAATCACCAAGCCACAAGTGTGAAAGCAGCAGCTGGTAGACAGATGTTGCTGGTAGCCCCCTGGGGTAGGCCCCACTACAATGAGGTGGAACTCCAAAGGACGTACAACCTACAGCAGGAGATGTCAAACTCTCTCAGTCTATAAAATTGACCCTGGGATTGCTTATGTCCTGAGGTGACAGCAAAAATAAATACAATCCTCCTCTAGAGGAACATTAACTGACATCAAAATAAGAAACCAAATACAAAAACAAACATGAATAAAAACAGGAATAAAAACTCATCAACTGAGACTTTAGACACTAAATTATGAGACAGACCTTGACTCAAGGAGAGAAAAAACAAGAGAAATTTGGTTGATAATAAAATTATTACAAAAATTATCAAAAGAAAAAAGTTGATGCAAAATACAACTCTTATCTCAAAGGAATATGGGATAATTATTCTTGAGCGAAATATGATTGATAGTGGTCCAAGAGCACATTCACCCTACCCCAAAAAAACATGTTCCAACATGGAAAGCAGTTTTATGAAGACTTTATAGTTATAGAATGAAAGAAGGTCATGAATCTAGGGATATTTCCAAGTATATGGGTGGGACTTTGAGGCAGGCAAGAAGTCTCTGCTACAGGTCTCTGAGAAAGCTTGCTGGTTAGGGCAGGATAGAGCTAAGCGGTCTAACAATACATTCCAAAGGCTTTGCATGGCAGTCAAAAGGCTCTAAGTAAGACGCAGAGGTATGGCGAGCAAGGGATAGTTATTAAGAGAACAAAGATAACCCAAAATATTTTTTTGCTATGGACTTAAAACGTTCCAACTTCCTACAATCCTCAAATTCTCATCAGTCAAACAGTCTTGAACTTGTGTGTGGCTTCTTCTTCCCTCAAGGAACTTCAGTTCACAAGGAGTACAGGATCTGAGAAACTTCAGCTGCAAAGGCTAAAAATAAATGAGCCTAACAGCCAGAGAAACACAGGTGAGCTGGAATTAGGAAATTAACCTATTAAACGTTTATCCATGGACAGCGACATGGCTCAGTGGATGAAGGCATTTGCCACCCAATCCTGACAGCCTGAGCTTGATCCCCAGAAGCCAAGGAGAGAACCAATTCCATAAAGTTGTTCTCTGACCTCCATATGTGTACCACAGTATGTGTGCTCTCACACTCTCACATTCTCTCTGTGTGTCTGTCTTTCTGTCTCTAAATTCTCTGTCTCTCTGTCACACACACACACACACACACACACACACACACACACACACACACAC
>CABHPR010125510.1:0-22887 GCA_902168415.1 Peromyscus melanophrys
CCACCTCTCGGGCAGGGCAGCTTAGACAGCATATCCACTAGGACTCAAGAGGAGCATGAACAGGATATAAATAAAGAAAAGCAGAAAAGTTTGTGATGTTATCAGAGAGGTGGTCTCTCTGTCTCACTGTAGGATGGCTGGAACTGTGCCAGACAAATGTCTTAGATCTGTCTACCATCTCTATGGTCTCTGCAGTAAGCACTATTACTGCTTTCCATCAGCCTATACTTCTTCATGTGGTAAATATCTGTTAGAAAATAACCTGTCTTATTTTGCCTTCTCTCTTCCTAAGGAGTACCAGAACAGTCTGTAGACATTAGATAATTCTGATGGCGACCAGTCTAAATCAATCTGGAGATAGGACGTTGTGCTTGGCATTACTTGCATAGTATCCTGTGGGCCTATTCTTCCTTTTGAGGTCAGTGTACTGCTGCATTTGAAGACCTCAAGAGAAAGGCTGCAAGAGTCAAGGCCGCACCACCAACGTATTTACTGAAGTGTTGATCATAATAGTAAATTATACAAGTCTCCTCCCTTGCCTTTGGGGAACTAAGCGTCTGGGGAAGTTATAGTCTACAAATGCTGTCACGACTCAGTACTCCTAGCTATGGACACTGCATAAGGATTCTGGTGCTGTCTGAGACAGAAATGAGGCATTATTTGGTGCTGTTTGTATGAACATCTCATGTTGTTCTTCTATCTGTTCCCCCACACACTACTTGTCACTTCCCCATTAGAGAAATAGCATTAGAAATAGCTTCAAACTTTCATTTACTTAAGATTTTTATTTATCTGTTTTGTGCACATGGGAGTTTTGCCTGCATGTATGTCTGTGCACATGGGTGTCTGGTACTTGAGGGGACTAGAAGAGGGATCAGGTCCTGTGGGACTGGGTTATAGATGGTTGTGAATCACCATGTGGGCACTGGGAATTAAACCTGGGTACCTCTGGAAGAGCACCCAGTGCTTTTAACCACTGAGCCATCTCTCCAGCTCCACTTTGAAAAGTTATATATTAACAGTAAAACCATCTGGATCCGCATTTTTATTTTTGCTGTGTAGCTTGTGCCTGACACTGCCCTCTATAATAGATACATTTATTTTCTATTTTCACCAACACATTATTTGCTGCCCCTGGTGTTCATCTGATGATAGCACCTTGATTCCTGACTCCATCCAGGTATGTTAGATAATTTTGGACTGTTTATGGCTCCACAAGCAAGGAGTACTCAGATCTGGCTGACTTCAAGGTGAGGTGTTCCGGAGTGGGCATGTGACCAACCAATGGCTCCAAGATGTACAGTGAGCTGCACAAATTGAGAAAAATGCATTCACTCTTCTCCACTGGAAGATTGTAAGGTGGGGCACTGAAGGAAATCCCTACAAAGCCAGTTTCAGCCCTTTAGTTCAACAATGCCTACAGTCTACATTACTCAGGAAGGGAGACACAAAGTCCATACAAATGTCCTTCAGGGTAGACTATTTGAAATAATTAATATCTAGCCAAAAGTCCTAACTGATAAACAAATTTTACAATTTCAGTTAAGGGACCAACAGTTTTTCCAAAGATAGTGGTGACCACTTTTCTGATACGTATGTTGATATTTTCAATAAAAATAAATGGTATTATCCTGACTTTAATTTTATAATATTTTACTAAAATAGTTATTCTAAATGTTGCCTTACATTTGAACATAAATATACATTTAGCTACAAAGTTATAGGTAGAATATTTCAAGAAGGTTCTGGAGCACTTCATGTGGGGACGTTCTTCTTTGGCTCATTCGGAGCCTTCGCCTTGACCCACTGCAGAGCTCCTCCTCGGATAGGTAGTTTTCTAAGAGCGATGTCTGTGTCAGCCAGAGGTCCCCCCAGTAACCGGGCAGGAGTGCTTTCCACCGTCACCACCCGACCTGAAGGTACCTGGAAGAGGAAAAGACACATATCTCAAAGTCTACTTATAAGCCTTTTTGATAACAAAAAGCCCACGTAACCTACGGTTTGCTCTGGAAAAGACACCAAGTATAACAGAAACAGTTTGACAGAAGAGAGAGACAAGGACTTTGGTGACAATAAAGTGGGCTTGAATTCTTCTATCATTCATTAGTTTTGTGGCAAGGGACAAACTGCCCAACAGAGATCACTAAGAAACTGGAATGTGTCACAGGTCTACTTCCGGGCAAAGGAAGTGGCTTATCCTAGAAGCAAGACACAACCAATGCACCGACCGGCGCTGGCAGCAACTTCTTAGGAAACCTGGGGGGCTGTGTCTGCTCTAACCTAGCACTGGGGGACTGAGGGAAGATGGAAAAATGGAAAATTTGAACAACAAAAAGCAAAATACACAAGGCAAAATTTCCTATAGAAATAACATCTTGGCAGCCCAAATTTCTTATCTATTAAGAAAGAGATGTGGAAAAAATAATCTTACCGTTGTGTTAAGACCTTTAATAACTGTTTGGTGAAATATTGCATTTTGTGGTCGTTCACTGTATTTAGAGGATTCTATAGCCTTTTCCTGGAGCCTTTTTGCTTTCTGGAGATTTTTAAATTATAAAGAAAACAGTATTAATTGCTAGAAAAGCATGATGGATGTACATTTGCTTTCCTATACCCCATGCTTCTGCTTATAGAAATGGGATCCTTCAGTAAGAAGGCTCAGAATGGGGAGCAGGACACAGCTCTCTGTGGCTCACTCCTGGCTATCATCTTCATTGTTCAGGAACAGGATCCTGGCTTCCCAGGGTTAAGTCAAATGAAATTCAAAGCAGCATTTTTCATTTGTAAAATGTGCTTTCAATGGTCAGTCTAAGAGGCAGGCAAGGATCTAACAGTGGTAGTATCCTACAGAACATTACTGGAAAAGTGGAAATAAATATTCATTCTTCAAAAAAACTCCATCCCTAAGACTGGCTGGTTGTTGTGTATAATTCCGTCCCTAAGACTGGCTGGTTGCTGTGCATAACTCTGTCCCTAAAACTGGCTGGTTGTGTATAACTCCCCCGTCCTTAAGACTGGCTGGTTGAGCCAGCGGTGGTGGCGCACGCCTTTAATCCCAGCACTTGGCAGGCAGAGGGAGGCGGATCTCTGTGAGTTCGAGGCCAGCCTGGGCTATAGAGTGAGTTCCAGGAAAGGTGCAAAGCTACACAGAGAAACCCTGTCTTGAAAAACCAAAAAAAACCCCTCTGTCCTTAAGACTGGCTGGTTGTTGTGTGTAACAGGAAGTGCTTTAAAGATCCTACCTTTAATGTTTTAGCATTTGACGTTCTAGCCAAGAAGTTTGCCCAGGATTTGTTAGCCAGTTCTCTCTGCTTATGTGTGGCCTGTATCTGAAACAAATAAGAAAATTAGGGATTTCAGTTTCTATGAAACACATCAAAGGACTTGGAAGTCCCCATTTTAAAGGAAGTGCCTCATTTTGCTAAAGGAAAATTTGAGGCTGACTAAAAAAGAAATTAGAATATATAACTTAATTTTAAAAACAAGTGTTTTGGGGAATATTGGTACAAGCCTTTACTCTGAGCACTCTGGAAACAGAGGTAGGCAGAAATCTTTCAGTTTTAGGCTAGCCTGCTCTACAAAGTGAGTTCTACGACAATCAGAGCTACATAGAAACCTTGCCTCAAAAAACAAACAAACAACCAAAAAAGTCTTAAAATGAAAAAGGTTATTCATTTTGTGGTTAAAGTTTGAACTACTTTCCATGGAAAGTAAAGCAAACTGCTGAAAACATTTAATAATAAGCATTCTCGGTAAGACTGGATACTTATCATAGTTCCTGTTTGTGAAGACATTATAGTCCAAAGAATACTAAATGCAGGATTTAAAGAGAAAGTCACATGTGAAAAGAAAGAGATTCTGCTGCCACTGATCACTAGTTTAGCCAAAATTATATTGGCAAAACTACTTTTAATCTATGATGGCAACAAAGTAAGCAATTTTGTGAGACTGCTAGTTTTGTGTGATACTGTAGTCTAGAAGGGCAACTACTAAGCAACAACTCTATTTCTTAATTGGCTCCCCATCAAATGTATAATCAGAGGAAGCATGCCATTGGTGTGTATGTGTGTATCATACAAATATACATAATATCATTATACATACAATATTTTAGGGCTACTTAAGAACTGCTAAAAAAAGTGGGGACAGAGGTATGACAATAAATAATCAGTCAAAACAGCAAAGGTTCTGCAATTCAAAAGAAGTAGTGGTCAAGAGGCAGCCTAAGTTTTATCTTTTCTTCTCGGTTCTGAGCAGATCAGTCAGCTTAGAGCAGCACTCATGCCGTAAAAACCTTGTGCAAGCAAAACTTTGAAGCAATTAGCTGTGGAGTGGCATTCTACCCGTGAATGGACATAGGTCCTCAGCTGTAGAATCAAACATTCAATACTCTATGTGGAAAGATCAGGCAATAGACGACAAACACTTCGGAGATCATCTCAAGGAGCCGTAAGTGCTTAACTAGTTATAGAGAACCAAGACGAAGTGACATCTCTGGTGACATCTCTGTCTATGGATGACATTGTTTAAATGTCTCTTAGTTGGTCAAACAAACAAACAAATTACATTGCAGTTTCTCACCTGTGCAAAGTTTTAGGGAAAACTGCTATTTTCCTGGCTGACTTCTCTGTTTAGTAAAGTCAGACCAGTTTACGTAGGCACATATAGGATCAATGCTCGTAAGTGTTTTGGAATTGAGGTGAGGATGAAGCTGAGGGATGGATAAGCCTATAGATGGTAAGACAGTAAAGGTCTGTGACAGAATGAGGTGTGAAAGACAACTTTATCTCCATTACAGGTAAACTGCCAGAATATATTAAAAGTATATATTTGCTTTTTTTATTTTATGTGCATTGGTGTTTTGCCTGCATTCATGTCTGTTTGAGGGTGTTGGATCCCCTGGAATTGGAGTTATGGACAGTGTGAGCTGCCATGTAAGTACCAGGAATTGAACCCAGGTCCTCTGGAACAGCAGCAGCTGCTCTTAACCATTGAGCTATCTCTCAAACTCCCCTGAAAAGTATATATTTAACCAAGTTACAACTTTTAGAACCCTATTGGACATTTCCAAGAACATAAGTGTCTCAAGTATCTCTTTACTTTGTAAAACATAAGCATATCGCAATCAAAGTACAGGGCTGGGGAGAGAACTCAGCCAGTGAATGGCTTGTTGTGCAACATGCAGACCTGAGTTCACATTTCTAGAACCTACAGAAAAAGCCTGGCATGGTGGCCTATGACAGTAATCCCAGTGATGGGGAGGAAGAGACAGGAGGATCTCTGGGATTTCCTGGCCATCAATCCAGCTGAACTGGTGGATTCTGGGCTCAGAGAAAACCTTGTGGAGAGTGATTAAGAAAGATACTGAACATCCACCTCTAGCTTCCACATTTATGTACAAACCTCCATGCACATAAATGTGTAAACAAGCATATACCACATATATACACAGAAAAAGAAAATGAGAAATTAAATTATAATGCAAAACCAACACTGAAAAGTGATTAGATTTAAATTCTTAACTCCACAGTTTCTTTTAAAATTGCACAAAGACATTGAAAATAACTATTAGATAAAGGGAAATAACTCAGTGTTGAAATAGTCACAAGTAGGACAAACCTGTTTCGTGGATAACTTCATCTACTATATACACTGATATTAACAACTTGTGCCTCAAAGGCTCAGGGGTATCCTTGGCTTACTTACTTTTGCATATACTCTTTGTTCATTTTGTACATCTTGGCGTGCTTGGCTTTCAATCATCTCACTTTGCAGGGAAGCGACCATCTTTCCAATATTTTCTGTTGCTGCTGTAATAGATTCCAAAGACATTTTATCTGACGTGACTAGTCTTAACTTTTCCAATTTTATTTCTTCACATACTTCATTCCATATTTCTCCAATCTGTTGTGGCAAAGTTTAAGTTGAGAAATTTAAATTAACAAAAGTAAGTGAAAAATTTTTACATAATTCTTTATGTAGTGGTCATTTTGTTAATGTTTAAGCTTTTCCTAATTTACTTCTTGGGAATAAGTTAGATGTGCTGAGAATGATATGGGTACCAGCTACATCTGAGTATTCTGGTTTATAGTTAATTCCCTTTCATAGCTGCAGAAACTGCTTTTCAAGCTTGGCTTTCTGAAGTATTGATGCCATTGCTCCTTACAGCTCTCTACTGTAGGCTAGCTCATGCTGAATCAGGAGAAAGGGGCGGGCAGGGAGGGGGACTTCTGAGAGCCTGAGATGTGTGACTCCTAGAAAAGGGATGCTGGTCTTCACCTACCAGCAAAGGCATGTAACTGAATCTCAAGCTTTCAACTCCACACCTTCAGTATGCTAACATCTCCATTAAGTAAGGTATTAGATTATATTGAAAAAAATAGAGAAACAGTTATATTATCTAAAACAGGAATACAACCTGATTTTGCTTTCATTTGAAAAAAGACTTCTTCATTCACAACATCCAAATATATAATACACACTAAAATAAAATGTTTACTTCAGAAGATTTTCCTGAGACTTCAAGAACATTTTACTCAGTTCACTTAGCAGAGAACTAAGCAAGCTGGTTGTTTTTATATGAGATTTGATTAATGACATAAAGAAATGATAAAGAATACTTTGGCAAGTAGTAACACTTTAATAAGCAATACCTTGCTTAACTTTGGCTCTACTGCTTTCCAGACGGTAAATATTTTAAAAATCCCATTAGTCTTCAGAATGACTCTATAATATTCATCTCTTGTATGCTAACAGTTGGGTTGACTAAGAATTTCATACATGCATATAATGTATCTATCAAGTCCACCCCATTCCTCTCCTCACTCCTCTATTACCTCCCCCAATATTCTCTCTCAGTTCCATGTGTTCTCTTTTAGAACAAACAGACAACCCACGGAATCCACCTAGTATTATCAGTATATGTATGAGAGTAGGGCCAGCTACCAGAGCATGTGTAACCTCGGTGGGGGGGCTATCCCAAAGAAAACAGACCCTCCCTCTCCAAGCCGCTGTCGGTTGCCAATAGCTCTTCAGCTAGGGGTGGAATTCTCTGACCACCTCCCCGCTCCATGCTGGGACTTTGGTTTTCTCTTGTGCAGGCTTTGTGCATGCGGTCACAGCCACTGGTCAGCTTATATGTACAACTACTCTGTTGTATATCTGTGAGGTGCATGCAGTCACAGCCACTGGTCAGCTGATATGTACAACTACTCTGTTGCATAGAGGTATATGCGGTCACAGCCACTGGTCAGCTTATGTACAACTACTCTGTTGCATATCTGTAAGGTGCATGCAGTCACAGCCACTGGCCAGCTTATACGTACAACTACTCTGTTGCCTATCTGTGAAGTGCATGTGGTCACAGCCACTGGCCAGCTTATATGTACAACTACTCTGTTGTATATCTGTGAAGTGCATGTGGTCACAGCCACTGGCCAGCTTATATGTACAACTACTCTGTTGTATATCTGTGAAGTGCATGTGGTCACAGCCACTGGTCAGCTAATATGTACAACTACTCTGTTGCATATCTGTGAGGCATTGTGGCTCTGCCCGTTGTATAAAATCTTGTCTTGTAAAAGAAATGCAAAGAGTGGTTTGGGTTTTATATCATAATCATATACAAATAGAAAAAGAATACTAGACTATGTGAACAATTGTACCAGTTATGGACACATTTTTATTTCCCAACTTATTTTTGCTCTGATAAATTTTAAATTATTAAGACAGTACTTACTTTAAAATCAAGGTATCTGTGTATTATACAGAGAGTGACAAAATCTTCAGCAGATAGGCCAGGTAAGTTTTCAAAATCTATCAAAGTTTGTTCAGAGAGAATTATTTTAATAGGAGCAAATGATTTCAAGATTGGTATTTCTATTATAAAAACAAATGCAAACATATACTCCCACAACCAATCCTTCTGCAGGTTATCCTTACATAGTCATTAGCAAGAATTCATTCTTTCTGGACCATGGTCATAGAGAGTTTTACTATCAGAAGCTAAAGAGCAAATGAGAATTTTTCCCTTAATAGAAAGAAAAGACTTTAAAAATTGAGATAATTCAGAATGCTAATGTTTAAGCCTAAGTATCTGAATTAATTGCTCGCGGTCCTGCTACACATTGAAATTGCCTGGAAAGCTAAAAAAAAAACAAAAAAAAAACCAAAAAAACAAAAACAACAACAAAAAAAAAAACAAAAAAAACTTCTCTTTGGGCTCCACATTCCAAAATTCTAACTTTTAAAAAATTACTCTTTTGCTGGGCAGGGGTGGCGCACACCTTTTAATCCCAGCACTCGGGAGGCAGAGCCAGGCAGATCTCTGTGAGTTCGAGGCCAGCCTGGTCTACAGAGAGAGATCCAGGACAGGCACCAAAACTACACAGAGAAACCCTGTCTCACAAAAATAAAACCAAAAAAAATTATTCTCTCATATATTACACCCTGGCCACAGTTTAACCTGGGCACTGGGGTCATGAGGGACCATGCATTTATTGTACAAAGGGACTTTATTCACGAGTGTCACGTGGACTCTGCAGCAGAAGTAAGTGCAGGGACACTCGTCACACAGACAGTCTTGTGGATTTCAGCGTTTCTTACCCAGTTTTCCCAGCACAGCATAAATTTTTGCTCTGATATTCTCGGCGACATCCATAACTGCAACAGATGGGCAGTTAGCAGGCAGGGGTGTGATCTTTTGTTCTTCTTGAAAACTAGTAAACAGAGGTTTCTTTGTATCTAGTCATTGCGTTTCATGAAACATAGAAGGAAGAGATAAAACTACAGTCAATATTTGATATTGCATTCTCTACATAAAATGGATCAAAACATAAAGATATATTTAAAATTTAAAACAAAAATATAGTGCCTTGTTATTTCTTTTTTTTTTTTTTAAGTTCTGGGAATCCACCTCAGGACTGGTAAGCAAGCACTTTATCACTGACCTCCCTGCTACACTGCCAGGCCATGGCTACTACTTTGAAAGCATAATCAGTATATTTTTCCCATTCTATGGCACAGCTTACAGCTTTGATTTTTCTTATTTATGTAAGATAAAAAAAATTACAGCTACTTTGGGAATAATGATGCATGCTTTCAATCCCAGCACCTGAGACGCAGAAGCAGGTGAATCTCTATGAGTCTGAGGCTAGCCTGGGCTACACAGAGAGTCTCAGGACAGCAGGCTACATAGGGTGACCCTGCCTCAAAAGAAAAAAAAAACACAGCTATAGTTTTAATTTTTTTTTTAAGATTTATTTATGTGTGTATGCTTCATGTATGGGAGTGTCAGCAGAGGCCACCAGAGGGAGCTGGCCTTCAGAAACTGGAGGTCGAGGCAGTTGTGAATCCAGCTGACCAGGCTGCTGGATTCAAACTCAGGTCCTCTGGGAGAGTAGCAAGTGTACTTAACTGCTGAGCCCTTTCTCCAGCCTATAGCCATAGCTTCTCTAAAGGTGAAAGTTGAATGTAAAAAATTTGTCAAATTTAGTTTTAGAGATGGGATAATGTCAGATCAATAGTGATACAACAATTTTGATTAGTTTCTATAAATTATGCCATAAAGAGAAAAGCTTTTCATGATGTTTTAGTTTAAAACTCAGATAGTAAAAAGGGATTAGAGAGAGAAATAATTTGAAGTGGCAGTATTTTTATTTAATAATAGATATTGCTAGCAGTTTTGCTAAAAAGACAATTTGAGTATGAAAGGTTCAGAAGAAGTAACAGAGTCTATAAGTCAATTACACACTCTGATTCCATCAACCTCATTAGAATACGGCACTTAAAATTGATGAACATCTGACTTATTTTTACTAGAAAGCAATCTCTTTTGTGTAAAAAGGAAATTATATATATACCAGCACACAAAATACCATAATGATTGTTGTCAAACACTTTATGTATAAAGTTTTATTGCTAAATGAAACATCATTGAACCTAGTTATAAAAGCAAGAAATCCAAATAAACTTATTTAGGAAGTATAATTAATTTCTGAGTTAAAGAATATAGTCAAATATCATGTTTTAAAATATTCTATAAAAATGAACCCACTACTAACTTACTTTTCTTCTAATTATTCACAATTTCTTATTTTATTAACAACACACACACATACAGGAGAGAGAGAGAGAGAGAGAGAGAGAGAGAGAGAGAGAGAGAGAGAGCAAGAGAGCCAGAGGACAATCTATATAGTTGTTCCTCGGGCGCCGTCCACTTTTTTCTTTTGTTTGTTTTTGAGACAGGTCTTGTTACTGGCCTGGGATACTTGGCTCTGCAGGCTTGACAGTGAGCCCTAGAGATGAGTCTGCCTTCCCACAGCTAGGATTACACCTGGCTTTTTTTGTGGTTCTGAGGTAGAACTCCAGTCCTGCACTTTACTGACAGAACTATCTCCTTGGATGCCAATTATTCACAATTTATGACAGAAAGTCTTCAGTATCTTGTTGGAACAACCCCATAAGATGAGGTAAGTATCCTCATATCCCTATATTCTTTAAAACGGTAGAGATACACCTCTAATTGTTTCTACCAAAAGTCAGGAACACACTTACCAACAATCATGCCATTTTTATCACGTTTTACTCCCAGTTCCTTTTCTTCCTTTCTCCACAATTTAATTAAAAGACTAGCAGCAGTTAGGTCTTTCTTCCCTCGCCAAGCATTGACATGAGCAGAGGTTTTGGGATTATCACAAAATTCAACCATTATTCCAAGTATCAGATTACAGAATTTCTTTTGGTTCAACTTTCAAGGAAACAGAAAAGGACAAAGAATGGTAATGAATACTAAGAATGACTGGCTTCCTGAAAGAGACACTTGGATATCAGCCAGTTCCTTCTGAGCTCTCTGACGGCGACAATGTCCAGTAAGTCATTCATGAGCATTCTCAAATACTAAAACTTAAAATAATAAAGAGATTTAATATAATTCTTAAGTAGTCATAAGCACACTTCATGGTAAAAATGTATTCATTTGGTGGAAATGGAAGGACAGTTTTCAAAAAAAGAAAAGAATATATATATAATATAATTTATTATATATCATATAATAATATATTATATATATATAAAATGGAGCATGGTTATCAGTGACAGCTCACTGTGAGTACAGGATCTTTCCCATTTGCATGTTTTATTTATTGAAAAGATTATTATCAGCTATACTCTTTGTTATCAAGAAAATAACTGATTTAACTGTGACAGTCAAATATGAAAAAATTAAATTGATGTGTAAATGTGTACTCTATCATTAACTATACAAGAGCTTTTCAGAATTCAAGAAAATTTCTTCTATTAAGCATACATATTTTTTAACCAAAATACAAAATTTAAATTTAGAAAATCCCATCCAATACTACCTTTGAAACTTCAGATTTGTACATTTAACTTGGACCTGTAGAAGCTAGTAAACTAGAAAAGTGCCAGTTGAGACTAAGGTGCCTTAGGGGGAGGGTGGCTTATGGAACACTGGTGACATGAAAGAGACAGAGAATACCTGAGATAGACAGGAGATAGAAAAGATGGGGGTAGAGAAAGAGGTGATGAAGGGGTAGAGAGGGAAGGCTGACCAAAGTGAAGGGTGTGTGAAAAACCCATATGGATCCCTACTACTTTGTAAGTCAACTAAAACATGTTAAGAGGCTGGCTAGATGGCTCAGTAGTTAAGAACAATTGTTCTTGCAGATGACTCAGGTTTGATTCCCAACATCCAACATGGTAACTCACAGACATCCACGGCTCCATCTGCAGGGGATCTAATGCCCTCTTCAGAGCTCTGTGGGCACTAGGCACACAGATGGTGCACACAAATACAGGCAGACAAAACACTCATGTACATAAATTCTACAAAAAAACCTTAAAACCTTGTTTTTAAAAAGTTGGGATGGAGATATCTGAATGGCTGGGTAATGCTGTCCTGGAAACCCCTATTTATTAAACAGAGGTGCAAGTACCAGGTGTAGCACTCTTCATGAGTTCTTGGCCATAAGGCCCCAGAGATCCTCAAAACAATACAGATTCCTGAAATTCTTTTTGATTGCTCACAAGAACCAGTTGATAAGATCCTATTGCTTAAGATACCATACAGCTTGGTCACAAGATGTAGAAAAATCAAGCTAGAATGAGTTGGAAGTTTCCACCCTGCTAGCAAGTTTTTATAGTGCCAGAAGCTGTTACACAGGCTGCTGGGAGAAAAGGCATCAATGGTCTTACCCAGCTATGAACCCTACAAACCACAATGCTAACCTGCCAGGCAAGATGAGTTTACCAGTGTAATACTGGTACAACTTTTATGGGGAAACCAACAATGCTCAGAATGAATTTGAGTCACTCTCCACAGGAGATACCTGCATGGTATTATAAATCTGGATAAAAATCATGGCTGAGATCATATGCCCTAGGGCAACTTAGCACTGTTGTTTAGCTAAAGTAACATGGTGTTTAACTACATCCTAAATATTGATGTTTATATCCATAGGCAAATGCTATTCATTCTTAAATCAAGAATCTTTTCTTTGTAGTCAACAGTGGTGAATACAGATATTCATAGTTGCTCAAAGTGCTAAGAATAAGTGATAGTTATGTTCATCTTTAAACTGGATGTTTATATCATTCCCTCTAAGGCTCAAAGAATATCAAGAAAAAGGAATCAGAGAGATTTTAAGAGGTAGAACACAGGAAGAGGGGCTGCAAAATACTGTCTTCAGAACATGACACAGCCATTGCAAACATGACCTCACAGTAGCTGTGTTTGCCTGCAGTGGACCTGTATAAAACTGAGCCTGTCAACAGCCAATCATAGATCAAAGATGGACCCATGGGGCCCTACCCTTCCCTGCTGAACTCCTGGTTACTGATGGATTCTGGGAAGGACAGTCATTGTCTTCTGTTGTGTACCCAATCTTGATTCTACCAGGATTCAGTGGATTCAGTTCTAAACCTGTGGCCATATAGATAATTCTGGTTAAAACCAATGGGCCACAAAACAAAACAAAAGGACACAAATATTGGAAAGAGATTTATAGGGAGGAGGGAAGGATGACAGAACATAAAGGAGGTAGGAGAGGGTGACGGATGAAAGTAAAGAGGTTACATTATATACATGCAAGAAATTGTCAAAGAACAAAATTAATAAAAACAGTACCATCTACAACAATGGGTTCCACATAGTAAATTTTCTGTATAAAATATTCTTTGTTGATAACTCCTCTGGCCAGAAAACATATAATCTTTTGTTTGAATTGCAAATGTGGTCAGTTTTTGTGATTGCTATTCTTGTCAACTTGACTACATCTGGAATTAACTAAAATCCAAATGACGGACACACCTGTGAGGGATTTTTTTCTTAATTAAATTTGAAATGGGAAGATCCAATTCTAATCTGGTTCTTTGAGGTGGGAAGACACACTTTTAATCCAGATCTTTTGACAGTAGGATCATGCCTCTTTAATTTGGGCCAAACCTTCTGCTGGCAGTCTATATAAAGGACATACAGCAGGAAGCTTGCTCCCTTTGCCTGCTTACTCTTGCTAGAAAGCCCATTCCTTCACAGGTATTACAGCCTACTTCTTCAAGATTCTGGTGTACACTGAAGACCAGCTGAGACATCCAGCCTCATGGACTGAACAACTACTGGATTCTTGGTCCTTCCATTGGTAGAAAGGCATTGTTGGATTAGCTGGACCACAGCCTGTAAGCCGCTCTACTAAATCCCCTTTATAGATAGACAGATTCATTCTATAAGTTCTGTTTCTCTAGAGAAACCTGACTAATACAAATTTCCTTTATGAAAGACAGTATTACCTGCAATGGGTTTTGTGATACACAGTAAGTGCTCTATAATATTTAAACCTTATTCGCAGTATTATTGCACAATGAATAAATATTTTAGCAGAACTATATTAAAACAGAAAGAACCTTAAATCAAATGAGGGTTTTGTGTTTTCTGTTTGTTTATTTGTTTGTTTTGTTTTTAATTCCTGTACTTCACTTTCAGGAGTAAGAAGTAAATGTCAATGATCGAAGTTGATGTAACAGCATTCTTACATTTATTGACTATATCTACACTAAGCACAATTTAGTAAAACCATCATAACAAACACCTTGCAATAATGTATACAGGCATAATCTAAGTCAATGTATTTATATTCACATATGCACAGCATATTCATGTACATATAACTGAGAGCTTTCATGCACACAATATGTCACTCATTTAGCCCTAATTCTGGGATGAGACAGCTGTTATTCTGTTTTATAGATGAAAATATTATGAACAGAGTAATTTACAAATTCTCTTGCAAAGACATGATGGGACACAGATAATTTTGGTATGCTTGTCAGATCAAAGTAGGTTTATTATTCTGTTAATAAAATATAAAGTGTGGTAATTATACTGACATGTCTATGACTCTGTATGAGGCTTTCAAAATTTCACTGAAACTAAGTCATGGCTTTCCTCCCATATAAAACTGACTACACACCTAATTCAAATCAACAGAACTGAGGGCTGAGTTCTCCAAAGCTGCTAGGTGGTAACTCCTAGCTCACTCCTGGTATACCACATGCCCTCATATCATCTCTGGACTGCAGACAGTTCTTTAAAAGGGTCATCTTTTTCTACTGTTACCAGTAACTTTAATATTGGGGGAAAGCTGGAAAGTTATTGATTGGTTGATAGGGGTTTGAGACAGGACACAGGGTAGCTTGTCATAAACTGTTTCTTGGCAGGTTGATAGAGTAGATGGGAAAAAAATCTGCTTACCTGTGTCTGGGAACACTGACCTCCATAAATGGATTCCTTAACTGGAAGAATGTTCAGAATCCTTAATATGCTAATATTTCTGTAATGTCCAGGAGGGACTTTATTTAAAACAATGTATCTGACCAGGAAGTAGTGGCGCACGCCTTTAATCCCAGCACTTGGGAGGCAGAGGCAGGCGGATCTCTGTGAGTTGGAGGCCAGCCTGGTCTACAGATCGAGATCCAGGAAAGGTGCAAAGCTACACAGAGAAACCCTGTCTCGAAAAACCAAAAATAAAATAAAATAAAACAATGTATCTGGCTGGGCATGGTGGCACATGTCTTTAACCCCAGCACTCAGAAAGTAGAGATAGGAGGATCTCTGTTAGTTCAAGGCCAGTCTGATCTACACAGTGAGTTCCAGGACAGCTAGAACTACATACAGAGACCCTGTCTGAAAAAAACTAAACCCCAAACAAATGAAAAAAACCTCAATATAGCTGCATATTATTTGGGGGCACATTTATTCACAAAACACTGTTTTCTGGTACTTGGTTTGGAAAAGATTACCATAGACATATCTATCTTTTGTGTTAGAGTGCTGTGGATATTACTTACTGCCAATATATCCAAAAGGAGAAAAATCCCTTCCTTTTCAAGAAAATAATCTTCAGAAGTATAACATCCCAAAATGCAGCACCTTCAATGAAAAGAAAGCCGGTCATTCCACAAATGCGTCATTAGATTTAACTTGCAGACCCTTCTTCCTCTCATAGCATCTCTAGGCAAGCCTTTTACTTTGTTCCTTAAATCAAGTAGCTAATTTGCTTTTACTTTAAAAATTAAAACTCTGAAGAAGCTTTGTAAGTGTAGTTTAATTTCAACTATTTTTCAAGAATTTTCTTTTCTTTGCTTTTTTGTGTGAGTGTAAGCTAGAGGTTGGTGTCAGGTGGCTGGGAGCTGGAGTTACAGGCAGTTATGAGCCACTTGATCTACAAACTGGGAAATCCGGGTCCTCTGGAAGAGCAGCACGCACTTTGAACTGCTGAGCTGTCTCTCCAGCCCTAAATTCAATTATTTTCTAAAACTAATACTAATTAATTCTCTACAATTTTCTTTGTTGCATATGCAACTTTCCCCTTTACTTTCATGACAGTGATGATTCTGAGAGACCTCTAGTTGATGTAATAACCTTGATGTCTTCAAGTTTATCTGTTTATCATCTCTTTCATGCTTTGGTGCAGCTGAAATATTTGGCAATTCTTGATCATATTCATCCTTGCAGTTGACATTTGCTGAAGTGACTACTGTTCAAGTCCATGTGGACTGCATGGAATGAGGGGCTGGAACTGCCTCCAAGGCTACTTTTACTGTTTTCCTCAGGAGTTTCCTGAGTAGGCTGTCTAAGTTATCATAAATAGTAGGGACAATGGTAGTCATTAGTAACAGACTTTGATCTTCCAATCAGTAAAGACAACTTCCTCTGTCCCTTGGTTAAATATGGCTTCCTTTTGAAAACAAGAGACCAGGTTGGCTTGGGCAAACCTGTGGGGATTGATTATGTTGATTATATTGTCTGTGGTGACAAGGCTCATCCACTGTGGGTGGCACCATTCCCTGGGCTATCTAAGAGTGGAAGAAACAAGCTGAGCACAAGCATGCATGCATTTATTCTCTCTCTGCTCTTAACTGTAGATGTAATGTGATTAACTGCTTCAAGTTTCTGACACCTTGACATCTTCAGTGATGGACTGGAACCGGGAATTATGAGCTAAAATAATTATCTCTTTAAAAATCCACTTCTTCCTTAAGTGGCTTTTGTTCAGGGTATTTTGTCACAACAATTGGAAAAGAAGCAAAGTTAGACATTTAGCTTGCTTTATTTTTTCAGCTTAGAACTTTTCAACCTTTATAAGTGAGTCAATTCCTATAATAAATATTCCTCCCTATATAACTTATATTAATTTTATTTCTCTGGCGAACTCTGACAACATTAATGCATCTAAGTTATTAACAAAAGCTAAGAAGAACAAAGAACAAGGAAAAGTAATTGTATCAAATGTCCAGATATATTTAAAAGGCATAATTATTAAAACATCACAAAATTACAGGGAAGTTAGAAGAATGTCAACGGAACAGAGCAGGGTACCTAGAAGAGCCAACATAGAAGCATCATACTGCATAAGCAAGGGGACACTTACATATTCCTAGGTGACACCAAAGTGGAATGGAATTAAATCACAACAAGCAATTAAGTTTTGAAATAAATGGCTTCCTACTTGAGAAATGGACTTATTTACTTCTCAAACTCATGTTTAGGTCATCTAAACAGAGAACACACCAACTTATCCTTGTAGTGTGATTTTGAGGGGGGAAAATCTGTAGCTGTAAATTTAATTGTCTTGTACTGGGGTGTTCACTTGGTCATAGCAATACTTACCAAATGCTGTCTAACGTACTGAAAAGAAGCACATTGTAGCCTAAGCCACTCTGTAACTTCTTGGGGTCTGTTTTCATTACATAAAGAATTATGTCAACTCCTTCAGTTCCAAACATTTCCTGTGGAAGAGAGCTGTTGAAATCATTTCTTAGAGTAAATATATAACTGTTCTCTTCTCTACCTCACCTTATCCTTTTTTTTCTGCCAGAAAAATAATGCTAGCAATGGTTTGCTTGTTTCCAAGCTAGGTTTGCTAGTTTCTAAACTAGGAATTTCAATATAATTAACAACTGTACTCATTTGGAGCTGGAGGTGACTTAGCAGTTTAGAGCACTTGTTGCTCTTTCAGAGGGTATGGGTTTGAGTCCCAGGACATGGTAACTCACAACCATCCATAACTCCAGTTTCAGGGACTCTGACACCTTAATGTGGCATCCAAGGGCACCAGGCACACATGTGGTGAATGTACACACACAGAGGCAAAACACTCATACACATAAAATAAAGAAATCAATCTAAAATGTAGTTTGTTTTAAATTGTACTCATTCATTCCTAGTTCTTCATGGTAAGTTATTATAATGCCAACCACTAAAAGAGGGTATCAAACAATGTGCTAACTTAATGTTCTTAGTAATTTTCTCTCTGTGTCTGAATAATGTAAACCATATAAAACTTGCCCATGACTTTTCCACATTAGAGTGAATGCAGTCTGGAGTCATGCCAAATGAATAGCAGGAATCACTATGTATCATGGAAGATGTTATAATGTTCTCAGAAAAGGAATAGGAAGATAGATGGTCATTAAACCTTTCATGATTTATATGAAATTATTACCCTCAGTCTTTCCCCCTTACCAATCATTTTTCTGTCATGTTGTTCTGTTCTAGCTCCCATCTAGATCATGATTCTTTTTCTAGATGAGCAGGCATAGGGCAGAAAAGAATACCACATTGTATGTCAAGGCTCAGAACCAAACCATTTTTTTTTCTTCCTATTGCCTCTCCTTAAAAATCTATCCTGGGTGCTAGAGACAGATCACCAATCAAGAGCACTTGTTTTCTTCCAGAGGACCCTGATTTGATTCCCAACAGCCACATGGCAGTTTACAAGCACCCATAATCCAGTTCCAGGGGATCCAATGCCCTCTTCTGGCACTGAGTACCAGGCATGCATATGGTGCACAGGAATACCTGTGAGCAAAACACTCATACACATAAAACACATAAATCTAGAAAAAAATTAAAAATCTACCTAAACCTTTCTAATTTTTATTTTTTTAATTCTATCTCCTCCTATCTAAATTATCAATTTATGACACTCAATAGTTTTCTACTGAGCTAATAAGTATCAAAGGGAATTAAACTCTTGTTTTAAAGTTCCAGTTTTAGATACAAAGACAATTCAAACTCCAAGCAATATTTCTGACAGTGCAGCCTAGGATGGAAAGCTGTGTGGCTATCTTAGGTCTTGTAATTCTCCTCCCAGGTTTTTAACTCAAAAGAAATGAAAGAATTACATCCACCAAAAGACGAGGTCAAGAATGTTCACTGAACCTTTAGTGTTAACTCATCCAAATAGAAACAGTCTAAGTGCCTATCAGTGAGGTAAAAGATAAACAGATGCTGACAGTTCACAGAATACCAGTGAGTGATAAAAAGGAATGATACATGCAACAATATGAATATATTTCAGAAATACCTATTTCTTTCTGGATAACAAAACACACACAGAAGAGCAAATACTGTGTGATTTCACTCACATAAAGCGTACGCAAAACTAATCTATAGGTAAGTAGAAGTGTGGCTGCAAAGCACATGAGTAAATGTGATACCTAGACGAGATTGTATGGAGAGAAGTATATTACATGTTCCAATTTGAGTATTGGTAAAATATGTTATATATGTTCACCAAACCTATTGAAGTATATATTCAAGCCCTGTGCATTTCACTGTATATAATTATATTCTAATTATAGCAAGTATTAAAATTGAGTTAGGTTTTTAAATTTTATTTATTCATTATGTATGCGTGTGGGCAGGTGTGTGCCATGATGCATGTTTAGAAGTCAAAGGCAATTTTCTCCTGTCTTGTGGATTCCAGAAACAAGACTCAGTTGTCAGGCTTAGCAGCAGTGTGTTAACTGCTGAGCCATCCCAGCAGCCCAAATTTTACAAGATTAGGAAAAAGGAAAACATTTATGGACTCCTAAGAGAATGTATGCCATTAGGAGACTGGGAGACCTGAAATGCGGGTTCACAGGAATCACACACCTTCCTTTCAATATAATGCTCACAGAGCCCTGACAAGATGAGCAGCGTGTCAGACTGGATCTCCAAGGCAATGGCCTCTTCCTTTTCATCAGGCTTGCTTGCCATATTTTTAAAGATTCCTGGCATGAGAAAAATTGAAGAATGTTATTATTAGATGCATTTTTTATTATTTATAGTTAGGAACCCCCCCTTTAAGAAGCATCTTCAGCTAGAGAAAATACTTTATTATAGAAGAGGCTGTTTTCATTGCACAGTAACCTAGAAGTTGTGGACAGAGAGTGGTAAATGGATTTCCTAAGCCCTTAAGTCAGCTGTCCCACAAAGAATTTCTACATATATACATATACAGCTCCATGGATATAGAATATATCCATTATATAGAATTATACATGAAGGAATGTTAGCACAGAATGGATTTATGCACTAAATGATGACCTAACAACTTCTTATTCTGACCAATAAATTTTGTTTAAAAACATGTAGTTTCAAGCAACACTCCCCGCCCCACACCATGCAGCTGGGGCGGGCAGGACTCAACCAAATGCTGTTTACTGGGGCATGAGTGGGCCTACCTGAGAACTTGAGCCCGAGAGATCTGGTCCCACCCCTCATCTGCCATATGGCAGCATGGTTGGGGAAGAGATGCCCCCCCCCCACACCTGAGGCAGGTGGGAGAGCTGGCCCTGAGGTCATAAAAGTGGGAGACCTGCCCCTGCCTCTCACCAGCTGCAGCACTTTGGAGAGCAGGCCCTGCACTTTGTCTGGGCAGCACAGCAGAACTGACCCTATCAACAGGTGTACGGGTGAACTGGCCCCAAGAACGTGAGCATGGGAGATCTGGCCCGGCCCCTCATCTGCCATATACTGGTGTGAGTAGAGGAGAGATGCCCTCCCTCCTTGCTTCTCGCTTCCTATGAGGGGTGGGGGAGCTGCCCCTACCCCTCACAAGCTGCAGCACTCAGGAGAGTGGCCCCTGCACCTTGCCTGGGCAACACAGTAGAGCTGGCCCTGATGGTGCAGGTGTGCGAGTGCCATGCCAACGCTGAGGACATCAAAGCAGAAGAACTGGCCCCGCCCCTTGCTCATTGCTGCTAGGGGTGGACTAGTCAGGGCAATGCTGGAGAGCTCACCCTGGTGGTGAGCATAAGGGAGAGCTGGCAGGCTGAACTATCTAGGTCCAGAACCAGGGTCATGAGTTGCCCCCCCCCCCCCAATATCCACTCCATCTGTGATCTGCTGGAGCACATGGAGGGGCTGGTCCTGCAGACCCAAAACAGCAGGATCTCCATGACACAGGGCAACAACAGGATATCCAAAAGGAGTCCCAGTGAGGGCCCAGCATCGATAGTGTAGCAAAAACCAGAGGCCTCGAACCAGACCAGTGACTCTGCAATGAACACTCACAATAAAGATATATGGACTGAAGGGTTTACTGCCTGGCTCACTGTGTCACACTACAGCTTCTATGATGAGATTTTTCCTTTATCACTTTTTCTTTTCTTTTCTTTTCTTTTTTTTCCCCTCTCAAATTTTATTGGGGGGGGTTGCAAGGGCAGAGGGCAGATATGAAGGATTGGGGAAATGAATGGGATCAAGATGCATGATATAAAAGACACAGAGAATAAATAAAAAGAAAGTTAAAAAACATGTAGTTTCATGAGGCAGGGATACATACTTCTGCAAATTTGTTATCAAAATGTTTAACTGTAGCTGGGCGGTGGTAGTGCATGTCTTTAATCCCAGCACTTGAGAGGCAGAGGCAGGTGGATTTCTGTGAGTTCGAGGCCAGCCTGGTCTACAGAGCGAGTTCCAGGCTAGCCATATACAGTGCTATACAGTGAAAGGCCATACAGTGAAACCCTTTCTTGAAAACAAAACAAAAATGTCTGACTGTAAGCTGTTCCATTTCTCCCTTTCTTTGTGGTTAACTGGTAGTGAATTTGGGAGACCGCTCTAAGTGTGTGTTCCATCTGCTGTTTCTTTCTGTATCTTCTCTTCAAGTCTATGTGAAAAGAACAACCCTCCAACTTTAGGCTGTCAGATTCTGTGCTTTAAAAATCCTCCCCTAGTAATAAAGCTTGAAAATGACTCAACATTCATTATCACTGATCAAATGACATTCACAATAAAACTGTCTCAAAAAAGGAAGTTCCTTTAAGCTTTAAGAATTTAGGAAGTCTCTTTTCCACTGGTAAAGAGGACACTGTCATTGGCAGGAAACTACGGGGCTATAGTTTCCAAAGAAGTCAACAGCCTCTTGTTGCAGCTGGTCCTATGGAACTATCCTTTTAGGATGAAGGATGGGCGATGAGGCTCCAAGGAGCACAGCTGAACCTGCTAGAGAGTCAGTGCAGGGCACCCCACGCACAGAGGGTCCGTAGTGCGGGGCACCCCACGCACAGAGGGTCCGTAGTGCGGGGCATCCCACGCACAGAGGGTCCGTAGTGCGGGGCACCCCACGCACAGAGGGTCCGTAGTGCGGGGCACCCCACGCACAGAGGGTCCGTTATAGTGGTATTCTATTTGTACTGAAATGTGATTTTATTTGTATGTTAATAAATAAAGTTGCCTAGGGGTCAGAGCTATTAGCAAGCCATAGCGAAAGCCAGGGCGGTGGTGGTGCACGCCTTTAATCCCAGCACTCGGCAGGCAAAACTAGGTAGATCTCTGTGTGTTCAAGGATACAGCCAGCATTGGAGACACATGCCCTTAATCTCAATACCAACCATAGAAGACCTGGAGGTCTGTACAGAGAGGCAGTGACGAGGCAGTCACGTAGTTGGGTTTACAACCAATGAGAAGGAAGAACAAGGACTCTTATTTAAAGGCAAACACATAGGAAGTAGTCCTTTTCGGAGAGGTCTCTTGCGGGGAGAGGCTAGCTGGCGGAAAAGCAGGTAAGACTCTTAGCTCTGACCTCTTTGGCTTTCATCTTTACATTGGCTCTGTGTCTCTTATTTAATAAGGCAGTTGGTTACATCTACAGTCCGTAGTGCGGGGCACCCCACGCACAGAGGGTCCGTAGTGCGGGGCACCCCATGCTCAAAGGGGTTTATAGGGGTCTGTGTTCCTTTATCAGAGCTACCTACAGAAATCCCATGACAGCTGCTGTAGTTCTCTTTTCTAGATTGCCTTATCTTAATTCCTTATCTGGGTATTTATGGGCCTGTGATCTGGAGCACACAGGATGCTAATAAAGAATTATTTTCTTCATTTTTAGGTACCGTGAACTCTCTGCCTTTACCTTCTCTCTTCCATTCTTTCTAAAACACGGAATTAGGGCCAGGGAGATTGTATAAGCCTGGTAACTTGTGTTTGATCCCAGAAACCTATACAAAGTGATGGAAGGACAGAAATAACTCCACAGAGATGTCACATGACTTCCACATGTGCATCGTGGCATAGTCACACACACACACACACACACACACACA
>CABHPR010125511.1:0-24353 GCA_902168415.1 Peromyscus melanophrys
AAAAAAAAAAAGCAACAAAACTCCACGACCTCCATACAATACATTTCAACCCCAAATAGAAATGGCTGAGAGATCAAGTCTGTTCTATTTATCTGTGACTTCTAGTGTCTCCCTATCCAGCCTTCCCTGCAGCCTCAGCCCTCCCCTCCTTTCTCCAGAGGCGGCTAGAGTGGAAGAGCATTTGTCTCTCAGCTGATCAGCTGGGACTGAGGGGAAGGCAAAAGAATTATTTCAGTCCTGCAGCAAGTGTAAGCGTGGGTTTTTTCACTGCCGGCCTCCCCCCTTTTTAATTAATGAACAATCTGGCCCATTACTGCTCCCGTAGGTATGCAAAATAGCTTCTTGTTTGAAATCCCTGTTGTTGAATGTACTCTGTGGGGCACATTGCCACCCCCTGTTTTGCATAAGAAACCGCTGTTTCCAAGATAAAAATCTTTTCATTTAGCTGTCATGAGCTCATCCTTTTTCCTGTGTATTGTGGCTCCGACTCCTTTGAGTCAATACCCAAACAATGACTGCCAGCGTTCAGCTACGCTCCTGCCCCCAATCCCCGGAAGACAGAAGGCTGCGGCCTCCGGAAGCCTGACTAGGACGCACCCCCAGTTCTTTTCAGTCCTTAGATGTCAAGAGGGCGAGAAGTAAGATCTGAGACCTCTAGAAAATCTTCCATGGGCTTTAAAGTCGACCCTGGGGGTGGGGGTGGGGGACCTGAATGAAATGGTGTGTGGTAGGGGGTGGACATGCAGTGTCCTGGGATCATGAACTTAAACACCCTGGGAAAATCTAAGAGCGGGGAGTTAGGAACTCATAAATGTGCACAGCTGCTAGACCACTCCTCCTCTGTCCCTGATCATCAGACTGCATCCTGCCGGTGCCCTTTGGTTTGGAACAGTCACGCCCACAGCACAAACCACACAATCACACTCCATCCCAAGTAGCAACTAGAGGGGAGACTGAGATTGTGTGGGGTCAAAGCTCTTGCCTCCTGTCTGTAGGTAAATTGAGGCCCAGGGAGGGGAAGCAATTTGCCTAAGAGCACTCGTATAGTTAGGCTGCAGACATGGGTGTTGAAACTTCAGTTGCATGCTGTTTATCCTGCCACACATGGCTGCCTCTGGAGGGAATCAATAACATTTGTGTACAAAGAACCGAGGAAAAAGACAAGATGGGAGATTAAACAAGATCATGGTAAACTACAAAGTCTATACAAACAGTAGGGGTTTTATTGTTAGCCTTCTCCTTTGTAGGAGATATTTTCAAAAGAGCAAAATTTAACCTTTGCCAGTAGAAAGAATTTTACAGAGGTGGTGAGTTTGCAGACATATGTATGTAGTCATTTTACCTGGAGAGGGGAATAACATGTTTGCATCAACTCAGAACTTGCTCCTTATTTCCTCTTTGGGGAAAGAAACAATGCAACAAAGGAGCTTTAATTGAACCATAGACAGCTAATGTGTTGGCAGTGGGAGACCAGGTGCACTGAAGTCCACAAGAATTGGGATGAACAAAGGCCTTGCCTTTACAGAGGGGGCAGGCTGGGTTGATCCGCTGTTTGATCAGAAGCCGGCCTGCATCAAGGCCAAGCCTGTGCATTCCTGGTAACTTCCAGCACAGTGAAGTGCTCACGGTAGTTGCCTAGTCTATCTATCCTCACTGATTGGCTGGTTAAGCAAGATCCCGTGCTGCCTCTGAGATGGACCCAGTGTTGCTTTTTCTCCATGCTTGGCATCAAAGAAGATTCATTACAGTTTCAAAGAAATAGTTCCCCTATCAGTGCCCTGGAGAAAGTTCCAGTGATTCACAGAACGTTTGAATTTCAAGGTCTGGGGAGGGAAGCACTGACCTCCCAGGCACCCAAAGTCATGTGTCAATGTCACTAATGAAGCTGATGAGAAAAACCACAGGAAAATTTAGAAGGCTATGTCTCCCTCATTTGCCCAGCAGTTTGGGGAAGTCAGAAACCTCATGTTCCACTCCTCCTTGGGGACTATTGGCAGTTAATGGTTGCTGAGGGAAGGGACATTATTTTCTTCAGTAGCAAAGCCTCTGAGAAGTGGCTGATGCTGCAATAAATAACTCCCTCAGCCATGCTCATTAAACTTAGTGTGCCACAAAAAAAGACATCCGGGGTTTTGGGGGAGAAGAAGGGTTCCAACAGGAAAAAGATGAGAGTGGAATGGGGATGTGTGAAAATGACCGACATGCATTATGCACATGTGTGAAACTGTTAAAGGAAGAAAAAAGCATGAAAGGAAAATGAACAGAAATTTCATGGCTTCCATCTACAAGCAGGATAAGGAGCAGGGAGCCTGGGTGTCCACCCTAACATGGCTCTTCACTGCTTATAAGATGCCGCCAGACACCTCTCTTCTCCTGTCTTCAGTTTCTTTGTCTGGAAAATGACCTGACCAAAGCTGACCAAACTGACGTTTGAAGTCAAAATGTTTTCAAGTATAGCGTTGGGGTGGTGGGGTGGGGAGCGGTTAATGGTTATACAGTAAGAGCAGTAGCTGGCAGTGAAAAAACAAGATGTATTGGGCTGAATGAACATTTCTAGTTGTATTTCATGCCTCTATGAAATTCAATTTCAGTTCACGGAATAGACTTTAAAATGAAACCAGTGTTTGTTATTTAAAAGAATTCTACTTCCAAGTTTAGTCTGGTAGATCAAATACATGCACTTAACTTCTTCCCAAGACATCTCAAAATGGTAAAGGAATTAAAAGGTCAAATTTTATAATTAACAAAGGAAACATGAGAGGCTACCATAGGCAAGGCAAGGCACTTACATACATACACATTTGTACAAAATATGGAAACTAGAAAATGGATAAACAAGTAATAACTGATGATATATCCAAGAAAGCTAAAAACCAAGGATACTATTGATCTTCATATCCTAAATAACTCAAGACTTGAAGGTACCACATATCTCTGTAAGTAAGAGTTTGGGCATAGTGTTGAAATCCGAAAGATTTATTGATCATTTTTGGAAGAAGCAGTTAGTTCCCAGATTGCTTCCTCTACCCTAATGGTAGAGGGGACAGTTAAACCAAGCACAGCTCAGGAACCACTGAGCTGCCATGCTGAAACTGGGAGTAAGGTGAGGTCAGCATACGGAACAATAAGACCTCCGGTGTCCTTCCTTGGCTCAGCTCTTCAAATACTAAGAGTCAGGCTTACCCATGCCAAGCAGAAGTTGGGAAGGCTCTGCTTTGGAAAACTGATGGAACTCAGAAATAAGCCAAAGATGATATTGGAGAAACAAGCAGGAGCCAAATTATATCCAAGTTCTTAGGTCATATGAGGAGTTTTTGGATTTCAGCCCCCAGATCAGAAATCATCAGGGGTTTTAAACAGTAAGACATGATCAAGTTTGCACTCTTAAAATGATTATTAAGCAGAGCTGTGGTGGTGGCTCACGCCTTTAATCCCAGAATTTGGGAGGCAGAGGCTGGTCGATCTCTACGTTTGAGGCCAGCCTGGTCTACAGAGAAAGTTCCAGGACAGCCAGGGTTACACAGAGAAACCCTGTCTCAAAAAACAATAGCAAACAACAAAAAAGATTATTAAAAGGAGCTAGCATATCCATTTGTAATTCAAAGAGCTAGTATATCCATTTGTATAATTAATGGGGCTAGTATATTCTTCGTTCAAGTAGAAATGACTCTAAGTCACATTTGGGGCACTTTTAGTCATACTGAAACACAATAACTCTGATCTCTTTTTACTTTTCTCTCCAAACATGGAGGAGTCATGCAGGGAAGAGCCCAGATGAGGGCCTGTCATTGGTACCCCTGCTAGTGGCAGGGGTTATGGAGTGCTAGGGAGGCAGACAGGCAACCCATGCCCATGGACTAGTAATAGGGAGCCAAAGGGACCTGCACGGAGATCAAGTGGAAGTGTGCACATGTTGGTGCCCCAAAACATGAGGTTCTGAAGCAGTGTAGAATGCCATATGGAAGCATATTGGCAAATGTGTCTACTGATATAGAAGAATAAAGATCATTGAGGCTGGGGGTGCAGTTCAGTCAATGAATGTTCCAGTTTTCTATTGCTGTGATAAAAAAAAATGACAAAAAACAACTTGGAGAGGAAAGGCTTTACTTCATCTTACACATCCAGATAACAGTTCTTCACTGAGGGAAGTCAGGGCAGGAACTCAAGGCAGGAACTTGAGGTCAAAATACATTGAGGAATGCTGTCTAGTGGCTTGATCCCAGGTTCTCAGCCACTTTTCTTATACAGCCCACCTGCCTAAGGATGGCACCACCCACAGTAGCTGGGTCCTCATCCATCAATTAGCAACCAAGAAAAGACCTTACAGACATGTCTACAGACCCATCTGATGGAGGCAATTCTTCAACTGAGGGTCCCTTTTCCAGGCGTGTCAAATTGACAACCAAGCTTAGCCATTACCCCAGAGTATTTACCTAACAGCATGATGTCCTGGGTTCTATCTCAAGCATCTCATAAACCAAGAGTGCTGGCACATACCTACAATCCCAGCATGAGGGAAACGGATCCGGTGTTCAAGACCATCCTTAGCTATGTAGCTAGATTGAGGCCAGCCTAGGGTCCATGAGACAGTGTCTAAACAAAGAAAAAGGAATATAGGTCGGTGGCGATGGTGTGCAGAAGTGGCAGATGACAAAGACTGGTGTTCAAGGGGAGACTTGTTACTTTAATTGAGCAAATAAGTGAGGACTACATCAAACCTGATAAATGCCAGGATTCTCAATTTTGAAGAATATACTAAAAAACAAGGAACAGATGGTAGGAAATAATCTTATAGTAGAAACAATACATTACTTTTCCACCATTATAAAGTAGAAAACTGTAAGCTAAGCCACTGTAAGTCAGAAACTGTCTATACAAAGACTTCCTAGCTGTTTGCTAAGAGGACAGACATGAAATGATATTCCACAAAGAAAGAGCACACCAATTTAGTAGATCTTACTTTCTATTTACCATTCTCCATTAAAGTAATAGAAAATATCAAAAGGACGGACACACACACACACACACACACACACACACAAACGACTTGAACAACAAGCCTCCACTAGTCAAATCTGCAACAACTTGGGCATCAAATAATGATAGTGATAGATTATCATCGATTGTGTAACGTAAGAATCCATGCCCATATAGTGAGATAATGAGTAAATAAATGGAACAGAAGGCAGGCTGTGGTCTCTAAAGATATCTACCACAAAATAATGCATTGTAAAGGCTGTTTTTATAGTGTGTTGCTAATAATTGTCCCATGGAGTGGAGTGGGCTCTATTCCTTCCCTTTAAACCTGTATAGATATTTGTGACTCCCTCAGCCAACAGTTAGAGCAGAAGTAAAAGCTTTACTTCTTTGGTTATGTCACAGGAGGACTACTGAACTTCCACTTTGTTCTCTTGTAATGCTATTGACTCTCAGCCACACCCTGGGGTGAAATCAAGTAGCCACATGGAGAGGAGGCTTCATATAAAGGCTCTGGTTGACAGCCCAAGGTGAGGTCCTAGCCATGAACCAGCATCAATTAGTTATGTGAGTGAGCCATATTGGACGTGTATCTGTCAGTCCCGTTGTCCCAGCTGACATACAACCTTGCTGAAATTACAGATTTATAAGCTGGTTAACTAATTGTTGTTATAAGGCACTAAATTGGGGCTGGTTGCATATACAACAGTAAATAGCTGGAACCAAAGACAGTCTCATCTTTTTCTACAGTAAGATGTCAAATCGTGTAGAAAGCTTAATGGAAATAAAGAATCATTATTTGGCTATCATGACAGTAGCAGTTGATTTAGGAAGTTAAGGGTAGTAGGTGGCACATTGCCAAGGAACAGGATGTTGGTGTGATTTGTAAATATCTCCCCCAAATTTTAATCTATTACAAAGAGCAAAATTTGTGTGTTTGTGGTGGAGAAACCTGCAGATACCAATATAGTAGGCGATGAAAGTTCGCATCACCAGTAACAGTACTGGTGGGCATGACATTTAGTCCTCTGACATTTAGCACTGAGAAGAGCACTGCATCATTTCTAGCATATTCCTTCCAATAAAAAATGGCCTGGATCTAGTCACAAATATATATATACAAAATTTACACACAGTGTCCTTTTATTTATTTTTAGTGTATGTGCACATGAGTGTGTAGGTATATGGAAGCCAGAGGTTAATGTCAAGTGTCTTCCTCTATTTCTCTTTACCTTGTTTTTGAGGCAGGGTCTCTCACTGAACCCATAGCTCGCTGGGGAGCTTAAACTAACTGGCCAGTGAACTTTGGGGGGTCCTCCTGTCTCCATCTCCCCAGAACTAGGGTTACAGGTGCACAAGAACACTTGGCTTTCACGTGGGTGCTTGGGATCCAAACTCAGGTTCTCATACTTCTGCAGCCCCGTGCTTGCATAGTAAGCATTTTGCTGACTGAATCATCTCCCCAGCCCTTAAACATAGTAATTTCTAAAGCTGCTGAGAAAATGAAAGTTAATAAAACGCCATAAAACTCTCTTCTAGTGAAGAAGCCTAGAGTTACTATAGCAGCTAACTGCTGGATGGACAGTGCTAACATTGACTGCTGACAGCTAAATATTCCTGGATGGAATCCTGAACCAAAGGGGAGATATTGTCAAAATAGTAAAGTTGTTAAGGAGTCCACAGATTAAATGGTACTGTTTTATCAATGCAGATTTCCTGAGTCAGAGAGCTGTATGCTCGAAAGCTTGGAGAGTGGGCAGAGCTTGAAGAGACATACACAGGAATGTTTAGTGATGAAGGAACATCATATCTTCAGCTCTTCTCAATTGGTTCACTGCAAAAGTAGAGAAATGATAATGGAATTATGGAATTATAGGTAAAAGGAATTTGGAAGTTCTGTGTACTATACTGGTGATTTTTCTGTTGGTTTGAAAGTATTTCAAACATTCTTTTCAAAAACCATACAATCACTCATTTTATCAAATAATTTCAGATCAAGGGTTCATTGCTTACTTTTAACCACTCAACCAATTTTCTTCTTCAGAGCAAAGGGGTAAATATGGGTAGGCATAACCCCAAACCACAGGTATGCAAATCACATCGCAAACCAGGCTCCAATTGATACTAATTCATCAAAATTTCCATGCCTGATGCTGCATCAGCACTCTCAACTCCAACCCAGCCACTCCAGGTTTTGCTGTGTTCACTTCCAATGAGCGCAGGTGCTCGCTGCACAAAACAGCCCTATGCCTCATGTGCTATAACAAAGAGGCACTCCATTGTGGTAATAGTCTTTATGTGTCATCTATTGCACTGGCAACTATAACAGATGAGGACTGGAGACATGGCTCAGCCACTTAAGAGTACTGGCTGCTGTTACAGAGGACGGACTAGTGGTTCAATTCCCAGCACCCACATGGTGGTTCACAACCATGTCTAATTCCAGGAAATGTATCATGTTCCTTTGGCCTCCAAGGGCACAAGGCATGAATGTGGTCCACAGACACACAAGCAGGCCAAAAGCCAAGTACGTAAAACAAAATAATATTTGTTTAAAACTATAATGTGTGTAATTCAGAGCTCTTCTATCTTGTTTTCAGTGGTATTCTTCCTTCAATTGCCTAATGCCCTGCCCCAGATGTCTTGATGGCTCAGGCAGTTATTTTGAGGCTTGCTTTCCAAGTTACTAGTGCACACAGAGAGTCTTTCCCGTGTTTCTTCCAAATTGTTCCAGTCCACAAACAAGTTTGACAACAATGAAATTCAAATGGTAAGTAACTAAATGGAGGAAATTCAACATTATTAATAAGTAAAGAACACAAATAAAACCACAATGTAGTAGCCATTAATTTTAAATTAGTACTACCAATATAGAGTGAGAGTCAGGAACATATTTATGAAATGTATCATGTATTTTGATGTAATTATTCTACTTTTGGAACTTTTACCAGAAACATTCACAAGACAGTGTTAATGTAATATTAAAAATACAAATAAAATGTGCAATATTCATGCACCCTTTCAACTGGTTCTCACTGAAAACTTAGTACAAACTGTGTATGTGCTAGAATAGAGTTATGTGTAAGTCTTATGATAAACTGATACCACAAAATGTTGCACAACCACTGAAACTCTGAGTAGAAGCACTCACAGGAAACTGTTTATAAAATGATGTCAAGTAAAATGTGACCCATGTAAAGACTGTAGATTATAGCAATAATACAATAAATAACACCATGTATGGACCATAAAATACAATAAAATTAACATTTTATAGACACTATGTGAAAGTAATATGGAGGCTATAAATCAAATCATAATAAACTCTGTGCAGTGCTTAAGCATCCAATTTAAATGCTCACAGAAATTCAAGTGTTATTGTTCACATGGTATAACAAGGAAACTGAGGCTCAAGGGGATTATGAACTGACATTAGAGCATTAGTTCCACACGGCAATGTTTTCATGTCTTGTTTACTGCTGGCTCTCCATTGTGCAGAACAGTGCCTCACATAGCACAGACACGCAATAAATAGTTCTTGACTACTAGAAATGGCTGAGTCCTGATTTGAATTCAGTGTCCCCTAGTATAGTTCGTAGACGCCCGACTTACCAGGACTTCAGGGAACAAATGGCCTTAGAGACTGACTGCAGTACCTACAAGTTCCTTGTTGAGTCACTGCTGCCTCACTTCCTTTCCTATTTCTTTTTTCTTTGATTGTCTGCCCTCTGGTGGAATCAGTAGTTAGCAAGGATCAGGAAAGAATGGGCCAGAGTCATCATGAGCTACACAGAGCACCTAAGCACTAGTGGTATATATGGAATTAACATTGAATTTTGTCTGTTTCTCTATGCTGTAGAATTGGCTGGATGGATTTCCATCCAGTTTGGAAGTTATTTGAGATGATGATCTCACTTAAAACATATTAGGTCCTAATCTCATTATAGATTTGTGTGAGTTAAAATTTTTTTCTTGCCGGGCGGTGGTGACACTTGCCTTTAATCCCAGCACTCGGGAGGCAGAGCCAGGCGGATCTCTATGAGTTCGAGGCCAGCCTGGGCTATCAAGTGAGTTCCAGGAAAGGCGCAAAGCTACACAGAGAAACCCTGTCTCGAAAAAAAAAAAAAAAAAAAAAAACAAGAAACAAAAAAAAAGAAATTTTTCTTTTCAGTGTTGGAAATCATACTTGGAGCTTTGTGGGTGCTAGACAAGCACACTACCACTTAACTACAGCTTAAGCCCCACTCCCAAAATGTGCTTTTTGAACTTTTCTAAAATGTCATAGACTAAAGAGGACATACAACATTTTTAAAATTATGTGTATGAGTCTATGTATTTTAAAAAATTACATGTATTTAATGCACATGTGGTTGCAGTTGCCTGCAGAGTCCTGAAGAGGGCACCAGATCACCTAAAGCTGGAATTATAGGCCGTCATGAGCCACCCAGTGTGGGTGCTAAGAACCAAACTACAGTCCTCTGCAAGAGAAATATGCACTCTTTACTGCTGAGCCGTCTCTCCAGCCTGACATTCAGCGTTTTCAAAAATGATTGACTTTTATTTTTCTCACATAATGAACTTACTAAATGCCACAAATTCACCCCAAGGATGAACAAATCTTGGTTTTAAATCACCAACACCATTTTTTTTTTCAATGAGAATTTTTACCGAAAAGGAAATTCAGTTTGAAAGGAACAGCCACACAAGGGGTGGTGGGAAAGTCAGTCTCTTTCAAGGGTGAATGACTATGGTATGAGAAGAATGCCTGGTGAAAGACCACAAGAATCACGTTCTTTCATAGGCAATTGAAACCAAAGTCCAGTTCAAAGAGACATTTGGCTGCTGATCAGGAGATAGGTCACAGATAGACCTAGAACTCTAGATGTTTCTGTTAGAGAAAGCCGTGCCTTTAAATTTGAGCTCCAAATCAACCATACCACAGAATTCCCAACACTTCTATGCGTGGAGTCTTCAAAGGGTGCCTAGAAGTTCCAATGGAAAGGTCTAAGCTGTCAAAAATGCTCAACTCATTATTCATGGCACAGCACCCACAAGCTCAGCAAGTCTGAACTGGTATCAGAGCTTAAATTGTCTATTTCAGTGGAGTGATGTAAAAGGGAACCCAATGGATCTCTCAAGCTCCCCCTTCATCTTTTACATGCCCTAAATACCAAGTGAGCATCTTTCTGACCCCACCACAGCTATTAATAAAGCTCAAGTGCACATGCTTCAAATAATTGGCACTGGTTTGAGATAAAATTGCTTCTCACATAAGCAACACCATGTAATGTGTTCCCAAGGGGAGAGCAACAGGGATTTACACAAATGTGCTCCAAAGCATAGCAATGAATATGCCCTCTGAAGACATGTGTAACCAAGTCAAAAATATCACAATTCAGAATTAATATTTCAACTACAGAGGGTTACCACAATAGCAGCATTAGTGTCTTTCTTGTCTCTAGGAAGTGTCATCCAACAGTAGATACATATTCAGTGAAGCACAGGGAGTTTCCTGGAGTCTTGACCCTTGCTGGCACCTATAATGAAGGTGTACAGAGTTCATTCCCAATTCTCTATTATTGACAAGAGAGAACAGCCAATTAGGCACTTAGGAAGTAATACCGAGTGGCTAACAAACTCCTGGAAAAAATGTTAAGAATGTTAATACCTATTTTCTCAACGATTTAATGAAAACTTCATATGCCTGAGGTTCTTTGATTGTGACAAACAAACTCCAACTCTAGCTCTCTCGTGAAAGAAAGGCTACTTTAGTTGAAGGATTTTAGAAAAGATGAGCAAGACCAGTTCTTCAGGAACCAGAGCAGACACTAGACAGTTCCAGAAGGCCTCAAACTAGAGCCACTTCATGCTTCATCTGTATCTATTTATCATGCCATTCATGAATCAAATTCAAGAGAAAGATGTGAAATGACCTCACCCTAAACTGAGAGAAGACAGGGTGTCTTGATGACTTTTGCTGCCAGGACAGAGACAGAACGTTCTGAAACAATGTTGAGGTGCTAGTGCCAAAAAAGAAGCTAGAAAAAATGTGGAAGAAGGAAGGGAAAAGAGAAGGAAAACAGAAACTCTTTTTCTAAAGCCTAGACAGCAAAGTGCCTAAAAGGTTCTGGCCTGCAAGTGGAGCTCAGTGGAATTGTCACAGTCCATTATCTAGAGAAATCAGGGCAGAAACTCAAGCAGGAACTGAAGCAAAGACCATGGAGAGACACTATTTATTGGCTTGCTCCTCGTGACTTGTTCATCCTGCTTTTGTATGCAACCCACTGTTCAGGGGTAGAACCAGTTACAAGGGACTGGACCTTCCCACATCAATCAGTCATTAAGAAAATGCCCTCCAGACATGCCCACAGGGCAATCTGTTGGGAGCAGTTCCTCAGCTGGGGTTCCCTTTGCACCAGGTGACTAAAGTTTGTGCCAAGTTGACAAAAACTAACCAGAACGTTTTGCTGGGGATAGAAGTGAATCTGTAGAAAATTTTCACTCGTAACTGCTTCCTTGACAAAGTCTTTTAACTCATAAATACAGAATCTTTCCATTTGGCTTTTTTATGTAGGCAGCATCTTTAGTCTTCACTATAATTTGTTATTTCTTGATTAAATTTATGCCTAAATATTTTACTCTTTTTCTGCTGTATAATTAATTTCATTTTCAGAGTGTTCTTTGCTAATGTACAAAATTACAACTGAATTTTGTATCTTAATACTGTATCTTGCAATTTTTCTGAAACTTCTTAATTATCTCTAATATCTATATGAGTATGTGCTTGTGTGTGTTCATTCCTTATGGTCACCACACATGAGATCACATGATCTTGGACTAGAGACAGTTTTACTCTTCTTTCTTTCTGATATGATTTTGTTTCTTAAGTAATCATTCTGGATAGGGTGTCCTATAAAATGTTAAATACTATTGATAAAAACAGACATCATATCTTTCTTAATATTGATCTCAGTCTTTCATCATTGAATATAATATGTTAGCTATGGACTTTTCATTTGTACTTTTTGTCTCATTAAGAAATTCTCTTTCAGGGGCTGAAGAGATGGCTCAGTGGTTAAAAGCACTGGCTGCTCTTCCAGAAGTCCTGAGTTCAATTCCCAGCAACCATATGGTGGCTCATAACTATTTGTAACGAGATCTGGTGCCCTCTTCTGGCTTGCAGGCATACATGCAGGCACAACACTGTATACATAATAACAACAACAACAACAACAATAATAATAATAAATAGATACATAGATACATAGATAAAAAGAAATTCTCTTTCAAAAAATGATAATTGAAATAATATTGTTTTCAGTCCATCAAATTAGAAAAAAAAACATAAAAATTTGTAGTATCAATAATGTGTGAGTAAATAAACACTGAGATGCTATTGATAGTAAATAAAATATTAGCATTGAGTATGCATTTGTACAGTTAGCAGTGTTCCTCAAAATTTTCAATATGCATTCATTTGACTCAGTTTTACCACAAGGAATTTAACTTCTTGATGCACTAATAAATGTGAAAGTCCAATGACCAAAAGGAAAGAGTAGTTAATAAATTATGACACTATAAAACTCTGCAATATATACCCTGTGGTAAAAGAAATTCCAACATTCCATTGTTGGCATTCCATTGTTGAATGTTCCTCCACTCACCCAGATGGAGAGAGCTGATGGTTATAATGTTGTGAGGTGAGAGAATTTCAGATTTAGTAGGAAGGGCATCAAACATATTTACTTGAGGCTATCAATTAGATGAAAGTAGAGACATAGAGATGAATCTCCACATTTCTGGAATTACTGTGACTCAGTCCCCTGAGACTCATTCCATAGGAATCAATCATAAGCCAAGATAAGCAGTATGATTCCTTTTATTAAACCTATGTGCATATAATATATTTATGCATACACATGTGTGTGGGCATTTTAAAAGAGCTTGAAGGAAATACACAACACATATTAATTATATATATAAATATATAATAATAACCATAGCTACCTCTAGGGAAGAAAATGGAAATGGGAGAATAAGAATGCCTCCTTTTTACTATGTGTTTTTGTTTTTTAATTATAAACATTTGGCAGATAGCTCAGGCTTATTACTAACTAGCTCTTACAACTTAAAGTAACCCATTTCTATTAATCTATGTATTGCCACATGGCTTGTGGTTTTACCTGTCCTCCAGCATGTCTTGCTCCCTCTGAGTCCCCTGGCAACTCCACTGACTCCACCCTTCTTCTTCCCAGCATTCTCAGTTTAGCTGTCCCACCTATACTTCCTGCCTGGCTACTGGCCAGTCAGTTCTTTATTACCCAATGAGAGTAATATATATTCACAGTGTACAGAAGGATTATTCCACAACATATTAGCACTGGTAACCCAAATTCATAGCCTCAAGTTTGTGTAGCAAGCACATTACTGAGACATCTCCCCAGCCAAAAACTTTTATATTTTTGTTTTTAAAGTTTCTATTGACATTCATTCAGGTTCACAGATTCCCCGCTCAGCAGTATCCACTAGAGGTATTCTTTTTTTAATTACATTTAATCTTTGACAATTTTATACATGGATATAATGCATCCTGGCTCCTCTCACCCTACCCCCTCATTACTCTTTCACAGATATCAAACCTGCCCTCTTCTCTACAAGTTTCACAAGCATTCTTTATTTATGTCGTATGTTTGGTTCCTAACCTTTCTTATAGGAGTGAACTCATCTAGCTCAAAAACATCATATAGGGTTGGAGAAATGACTCAGTGGTTTACAGCACATGTTGCTGTTTCAGAGAACCAGGATTCAGTTCTCAGCACTCACACAGCAGCTCACCACCATTTGTAACTGCAGTTCCAGAGCATCTGGCCTCTTTTGGCACTTCACATTTGTGGTGCATTGACATACATGCAGGCAAAATATCCATACCCATAAAATAGATAAATATCTTTAAATTAAAGATATATCATCTAATTAAAATTTGTTTAATAATATTTTCTGTATTACATTGAAGAAAATTAGAATAGGGCAATCAGTAGGCTTCCTCTTACCCTAGCATCAACAACAGTAACAAAAAGCATAGTCTGAGTGAATTTATGTGTCACAATTGTAAGAAATAAAATTTACCCATGGTTATATAGTGAGTAGTTTAGGATTCAATTTAGGTGTCTTTAATGCCATAAGTGAATTCCAGGCCAGAAGAAAGCTTGAGACAGTAACTAAATCTGAAAATTATCCAGAAGGTCAGTTGCAGCTCATCTAGTCTACCATCTCAGTAAGCGCAGAGAAGGTCAAGGTCTTGCAAGAAGTCCCTGACATGATCAGGAAGAGACTGTGGCAGTTTTGCTCTTCTCTGAGACTTCCAGTACTGTCCCCTGTCACTTAGACTTCCCCCACCCCCAGCAGTTTTACAATAAGAAAAGGAAATAGAGCGCTGTAAGTATTTGTGGAGGTAATGACTTCAAAAAACTCCATGTCACATTTGACAAATGTAAGCTACAGTGAAAAGCTGTCAGTCTCTGTAAGGAATAACATTGTTTTACTTGAAGAAGCTAGGACAGAATCCAGGTAGGTCTAATTGGAGTGCAAAAGGGAGGTTTATAGGAGTGGCATAGTAAGTGTAAATGTTTAATAACTACCTCCTCATAACTAAAATCATACAATGTGTATTATTGATTGTTTTTCAAGACAGGGTTTCTCCATGTAGCCCTGGCCTCGAACTCACAGAGATTTACCTGCCTCTTCCTCCAGAGTGCTGGAATGAAAGGCATGCACCACCGCTGCCCAGGGTATTTGTTGATTTCCATCATTCAGATATTCTCATTGTGGCTGCTCACTTGTTCTCGGAGTGACGGTGTTAGAAAGCATTGTCGCTGTGACAAAAGAGCTCAGATAGTCAGCTATGAAGAAGCAAAGTTTGCTTTCGACTCATGGGTTTTATAAATGACCTCATGAGATCTTCAGAGCAGATTTGTTCTCTAAAATAAAAAGAGTAGCACCCTCAAATGTTAGACCTGTTCAATGTCCAAAATCCTTGGCAGAGCCACCATTGACAGAGCCACCATTGAAAATCAAAGGGATATAAACTGTTAAAACTAAAGCATTTACAATGGTTGCCTCTGTCTTCTTTTTTGCTTAGTTTTTCTACTCTATAATTTAAAATGTGGGACAACATATCCATGCAAGTATGCTGACAGGATCTATGATATTTTTTCTTCATAGGTTCATTGGGTTTGTTCCTATTGCATCTTCTGAAACAGTTTCAAGAAAACCCATTTCAGGGGGTGCAGAGATGTGGCTCTGTGGCAAAGCATTTCTCAACCAACTATGAGGACCTGCATTCTCATCTCCAGAACCCACATACATCTGAATGTGTTTGTCCAAGCCTGTAATGCCAGAACTCCCATGGGATGCAGCAACAGGAAAATCTCTACAAGCCGGTGTATGAGTAGGTAACAACAAAGAAACTCTGTCCCCAAAACAGCAGTGGAGACTGGGGGATGGCTCAGTGGTTAAGAGTGTGCACTACACTGCTCTTGCTGAGGACCTGTGTAGCATGAATCCTAAAGAGTCTTATTAATAAAACCAAACCCAAGGCCAGTTATTGGGGTGAATGCTGGAAGATCAGAGAAGCAGAACAAGCCACAGCTTCCTCACCTCGCAATTCCTCAGCAAAGTACTAATACACACTATGTTTTGTTTTGTTTTGTTTGTTTTGTTTTGTTTTGTTTTGTTTTTTAAAGAAAGCCCATTTAAACAAACTTCTGGTGGCTAGAGACATGCTTACTGGTTAAGAGCACTTGCTACACTTTCAGAGAACCTGAGTTGGATTCTCAGCATCACATGGTGACTCACAGCCATCCTTAACTTCAGTTCCAGGGGATCTGATCTTCATCTGGCTTCTGTGGACAACAGGTACACAGGTGGTACACATACACGCATACAGGGAAAACACTCACACATATAAAAGAAAATAAATCTAAATAAAGCCAAACTTCTCAATTCGGGGATAGGGAGAGTTTCTAGGTAGAAATGAATTCCATGGTCATTCAACTAACTCAAATTCAAATTACTACCACATTCCTAAATGGGATCTGGGCTCTCTAGACCACATCCAGTTAAGCAGAACATCCCCAGCAGTGTCAACAGCGCCCCCTTTCTGTCACCTGTTCTTATTCACAGCTGCACACTGTAGCTATTCGACTGCATGCAGAACCCTGGGACAAAGATAGTGACTCACGCAGAACCCATGTGTTTGCATCAATTACTGAGTATCTATTGTGTGCCATGGCTTAACATATGATGCCTGACCTAAAAGACTGATTCAAGTAGATCATAGAGCACAAGGGACAGCTAAGGGAACTGTAAAATATCATCTAAGCTTGAAGAATAAATGGCTCTAAAGTGGGGGTGGGGGGGAAGAAGTCAAGCAGACTCTGAAACTATTTCTAAATTTTTAAAATTTGAATAATTTAGAAGAGTTGATTTATTCTGTCTGTTCAAAATGGCAGAATAATTCATACCCTGAGAACACAGAGAAACATAGTTCACAAACAGCAGTGAGACGACCACCCTGTTGTTGTTGTTGTTTTTTTTCCTGTTTGCTCTTTTGGGGGCCCGCCACCCAGCTCCTAAATAAATCACTCACCGAGGTTTATTCTTAATTATAAATGCCAGGCATTAGCTTGGCTTGTTTCTAGCCAGTTTTCCTTAACTTTAATTATCCCATCTACCTTTTGCCTCTGGGCTTTTTCCTTTTCTTATTTCTGTAAGCTTTCTTTCACTCTTACTCTGTGGATGGCTGTGTAGCTGGGTAGCTGGACCCTGGAGTCCTCCTCCTTCTTTTTCTCCCAGATTTCTCCCTCTATTTATTCTCTCTGCCTGCCAGCCCTGCCTATCCTTTCTCCTGCCTCACTGTTGGCCATTCAGCTCTTTATTAGACCAATCAGGTGTTTAGACAGGCAAAGTAACACAGCTTCATAGAGTTAAACAAATGCAACATAAAAGAATGCAACACATCTTTACATCATTAAATAAATATTCCACAGCATAAACAAATGGAACACATCTTAAAATAATGTTCTAAACAAACACTACCCTTTGGAATTTAGCTGCCTATCTATTGATAGGATACAAATAATTGAGACTAAGTGAACTATGGGTTGTGTTTAAGTTCCTGGAGTTTTGCTATGCTGTCAGACATATAGTAAACAACCCACTTTTGTCCACCATCTGTGTCATGTTGTCAATGCAACCATCTGTCTCTATTGTCCTCTCTTCCATGACAAATCTCCTTCAGCTTCCCTGTCTTTTTTTTTTTTTTTTGGTTTTTCGAGACAGGGTTTCTCTGTGTAGCTTTGCGCCTTTCCTGGAACTCACTTGGTAGCCCAGGCTGGCCTCGAACTCACAGAGATCCGCCTGGCTCTGCCTCCCGAGTGCTGGGATTAAAGGCGTGCACCACCACCGCCCGGCCAGCTTCCCTGTCTTAAGGACACTTGTGATTATATCAAGCCCACTCAGATAAATCCAGAATAGTATTCTGTCTGAAGATAAGTCACATCTGGAACCATCCCTTTTCCATATAAAGTAATATTCACAGGATTTTGTTTGTTTGTTTGCCTTTTTGTTGTTTTTTTTTCAAGACAGGGTTTCTCTGTGTAGTTCTGGCTGTCCTGGAACTCACTCTGTACACCAGTCTGGCCTCAAACTCAAAGATCCACCTGCCTCTGCCTCCCAAGTGATAGGATTAAAGGTGTGCACCACTACTGCCTGACAATATTCACAGGTTTTAGTTGTGGATGTAGATCTCTTCAGAGGAACCACTATTCCATTTAGCAGAGACAGTAGAAATATTAGCATTTGAAGCCTTGGAAAGTATCCAGACTGGAGACCATGATTTGAGAGCATCTACAGAGTTAAGGTAGAGGAAGAGTACAAACTCTTCTAAGTAGGGACGAGATTCACTTCTAGTTGTGTCCTCCATGTCTCTCACAGTGTCTGGTAACTCATAAGTACTCAACGAATGTTTGTAGAATAAATGAAAGTTAGACACTAGAGGAGTGTGATGTGAGGATGGATGGAAAAGACAGCTTTACAAGGAGGGAGAAATCTTACTTCTTTGAGTAAAAGATAATAGAAAGGAGAATAAGTAGTTATGGAAAATAATTTAGAAATGGACAGGCTATCACAGGATCTCACTTTGGGAAATTTGGTATCATCAAAGTGAAAGGTGGAGTTATACTCATTTTTTAATTTCAATTTTATTCTTTAAAGATTTATTATTATCATTATTTTGTACATATGAATGTTTTCATATATATATATATATACAGTGTGCACCACCTACATGCAGTGCCTGAGAAGACCAGAAGAGGGCATTAGTTCTCTTGGAACTGGAATTACGGATAATTGTGAGCCACCATGTGGGTGTTCAGAGCCACGATGTGGGTGTTCAGGTCCTCTGGAAAAGCAACTCATGCTCTTAACCATTGAGCCATCTCTCCTGCCCCCAAACCTACCTTCTTTCCTTCCTTTTTCCCTTTCTTTCTTCCTTCCTTCCTTCCTTTCTTTCTTTCTTCCCTTTCTTTCTTTCTTTCTCTCTTTCATTCGTTTATTTTTTCTTTTTTTCTTTCAGAAGAAACTGAGGCTTAATGAAATTAATAAAAATGCTCAGGTCACCAAGCCAAATAGTTCACTCATGCAACAAATATTTATTGAGTGTTGACTATGCCAGTCAAGCTCCAACTGGGATGCTGGGAACACAATGGCCAACCAAGAAGGACATAAGCCCTGCCCTTCTTGACATTTTAGCAACATGAGAGCCACAGGACAAGTTGGGGTGGTTTAAGTGACATGAGTGTGGGGTGGGACTCAAATTGCCTTGGGAAGCAAAGAGGAAGGGTCATGAGAGTTAAGAGGAAATGAATGAACAGTCAGACTATTAGCTGAAATGCCAGCACAGCTGCGGAAAGAAAGTGACTTGGCTGTTAACCCAAGCAGCAGTTTCATGACCTAAATGATATTTATAATTCCAAGGAGAAGAAAGGAAGGCAGCTCCCAGGACCATGACCCTGGTTCCAACATTCCTTTACACTTGGCTCTTTTCTTCATGTTCCCAGGCAGAGCAGAAGCATCAGAGGAGAAACACTTCAGACAACTGGTGGATTAAATCCTATAAATTTGAACACAGAAGCATAAGGAAAATTGAGGAGTTTTCTTCTGTTTTACTAAGGGCATCCAGGATTAAAGAAGCTGCCAGAATGGGTCAGCAGCACACTTTCTGAGTGAAGTTTGCAATGAGTTGAGGTAGACAACAGGCCAGATTATTAGTATGCACAGCCCACACTGATTCACTAATGTATCATCACATCTATCTTAAGCCCAGTTGTGTTAAGAAAAAAAACCAATAATAATTTGAGGCTATTACATTCTGGAAAAGAACAAATTTGAAATATATAAATATATATAATAAATATGTATATAATCTGGCTTGGGGTAAAACAATTACATTTTGATTACTTTCCTAATTAAAATTTCTCCAGCCTCTCATTTTAGTTTTCATTAGAATATGTTTCTTTCCAGAGTTCCATCAACACAGAGGTGTACACTTACATGAAAGGGCCAGTACTGAACTCTTTTGCCTTAAGGAGAAAGAAAACTGGAAACGTGTTTAGTGCACAGAGGAACCCGCGTTTTCCTCAGCTATTGTCGCTGTTGCTACAACAACATTGCCAGGAGTCTGGAATCCAGCCCCATCCTGATGCTGATGGGTGAGGCTTGCCTGAGCATAGCACAAGCATGTCGGGGTATCAAGGGTGACCATGTAAGGAAAGGCAGGCCACACCATCTGTAACCTCAGCTCAATGAGCCTGCCAAGACGACAGCAGCACATTTCCATTGGCATCCAGATAGAGAAACCAGATCCACCTCCCTCTCTCCTCCTTTCATCTCACTCCCGTGTAACTTTCCAAAGAAGAAAGTAAACATGTGGACAGAGTTGGACAGAATGTACAAATACATGCAAAGAAGACACTCCTTGTGAAAGCCAAAATGACTTGCGTAGTTGTAGTGAGGGACTTAGCAGAAAAAGTCCAGCTTCCCAAACTGTGAGCTTTGGCCCAGGGAAGAGCTTCCACGGATTGTACAGAGGGCAACAATCATTAATCTTCTCAGGGTTTGGGACAGTCAGAGGTCAGGGGGGAACAGAGTCTGCATACCAGTCACTACTAGCTGTTTGCAACCTATTAGGGCTTTATCCAAAGGGGTGATCATGGAGAACACAATCAGTCTGAATGCACTATTGGCCCTCACTACCCAACATGCCAATTATGTACAAGGAAATGACCAAGCAGCAGAATACCTACTCTAAGATAAGTGAAGGAAGAGGGAGGAGAGGAACTGCTAATGCGTACAGATCTGGGTACCATCTCCCAATCATGTCTTCACACATGTTATATATTTCCATCTATTTGCTGCTGATAACAATATCCAAGCTAGCTATGTGGTGGCCTGCACATCTGCTTTGCGGATTAATTGCAGCAGCAGCATCTTGAAATACTGTGCCCAACATGAAAATTCAGCTGGATTTGAATCCATCTATATTCTCAAAAGACATTTCATCACAGTACTTATCAATGAAAGACAGCGAAGTGTTATTAGATACTTTAAATTTATTTTGTGTGTGGTGCTGGGAATCAAACCCAGGGCTTTGTACATGTTAGGCAAATGCTCTAACATGGAGCTTCAACTTCAGCCCTACATCCTTTTTTCCTTTACTTTCTTTTTATTTGTTCTTTGTGTCTTTCACATCATGCATCTCCATCCCATTCATTTCCCTGTCCCTCTGTATCCACCCTCTGCCCTTGCAAACCACCCCCACCCCCCGCAATAAAATAAAATTTAAGAGAAAAAAAAATTTTTTTTAAAATTTTGTCATGGAAACTTTAGTGTGACACAGTGAGTCACACAGTAAACCCTTTAGTCCATATATCTTTACTTGCAAGTGTTCATTGCAAAGAGCCTTTGATCTGGTTCGAAGCCTCTGGTTTCTGCTACATTGTACTGGGTCCTCACTGGAATGCCTCTTGGATATCCTGTTGTTTCCCTGTGTGTGGAGATCCTGCAGCTTTGGATCTGCATGACCAGCCCCTTCAGGTGCTCTGGAAGATCACAGATGGGGTGGATGTTGGGGTGCACCAACTCATAACCCTGGTTCTGGGCCTGGGTGGTTGCAGGGTTGGTCAGCCCGCCAGCTCTCCCTTGTCCTCACCACCAGGGTGAGCTCTCCTGCATTACCCTGGCTAGTTTATCCCTTGCAGTGATGAACAAGGGGCAGGGCCGGTTCTCCTGCTTTCACGCCCTCAGGGTGAGTTCTGCCACACCTGCACCATCAGGGTCAGCTCTATTGTGTTGCCCAGGTGAGGTGTAGCTGCTCTACATTCTTTAAACATAATTTTATATTGGGTGTATATCTCAGTGGGAGAGCATTTGCCTAGGATGAGCAAATCCCAGGATTCGATCCTCAGCACTGCATACACATATAAATAAAATTAAAATTGGTATGCATTTTGAAGTAATTATAAAGCATGGTTTAAGTTAATTTTTATCAACTACTTATGACAAACAAAATTTTTTTCAATCAATAGTGATAACAAAATGTTCAAAGAACCATTATTGACGTCTTGATAGGGGATAGTATTTAATCATTCCATGTTCAACAGATGACACAAAAACCACACCGAAGAAAGCAAGTTCAAGTTGCTCAATAGACATTTTAAGTAAGTTCAACACAAAATTTTAACAGCTTTTAAAAATTTTATTTTTAATTATATGATTAAAATGTAACCTCATCATTAAGTCATATATATATATATATCCACAAGTTTCTTCCTTTTTTATTCATTTTTTTCATTCAATGTATTTTGATCATATTCTTTTCCCTCCTCCAAGTCCTTCCAAATCCTCCTCACCTCCATACCACTGAACTTCACGTTCTGTGTGTGTGTGTGTGTGTGTGTGCGCACGTGTGTCCAAAAACAACAAAATAAAAGTAAACAAAAACCCAACAAGACAAGAAAATACCAAAGCAAAGCAAAACAAAAAGCTCACACACGTTGCCCAACTATTCCTGGACATGGGCTTGCCCCAGAGTGTGGTTGATAGAACCGGTGTTGCTCCACTGGAGAAAAACAATTTTCCCTTTCCCAGCCGGTATCAACTGCAAATAGCTTCTTGATTAGAGGTGGGACTTTGTGTGTCCACGTCCTCTTTTCAGTACTGGAATGGTGTCCAGTTTGAGCTGGTGCAGGCGTTGTACGTGCTGTCACAGTCTTTGAGTGCATACGTGTATCAATTCTGTTGTATCTGGAAGATGCTGTTTTCTTGGAGTCATCTACCATCTCTGGCCCTTAAATCTTTCTGCCTCCTCTTCTTCATAGATCCCTGAGCCTTGAGGGGAGGAGTTTGGTGAAGACATCCTATTTAGGGCTAAGTACTCTAAAGTCTCTCTCTCTCTGCACTTTGTCCAATTTTGAGTGTCTCCATGTCAATTCCCTTCTACTGAAAGCAGAAGGTTCTCTGAAGAGGGTTGAGTCAAACAGGGCAGGATCCTGGAGGCAGGAACTGAAGCAGAGGTCATGGAGGGGTGCTGCTTACTCAGCCTGCTTTCTTACTGTACCCAGGACCACCAGCCCAGGGGTGGCCCCACCCACAGTCGTCTGGGCTCTTGCACATCAATTATCATTCAAGAAAACGCACCACAGGCTTGCCCACTGGCCCATTTGGTGGGGGGATTTTCTCAACTGAAGTCCACTCTTCCCAGATGACTCTGGCCTCTGTAAAGTTAATATAAAACTAGCCAGCACATCTTATTGATTCTGCTGCTGTACTACATATTACAGGTGAGCTGCCCCACAAGCTTCTTGGGCAATCCTCCGAACTCCACCTCACATCTCACTGTAGGACCAGAGATTACAGATGAGTGCCACTTTCACCTTGGGTTCCAGGGAGTGAATTCAGGTCATCAGGCTTCTGTGGCAAGCACTGTTACCCACTGAGCCAGCTGCCTGGCCCCACAGGCACATCTTAACCCAAGCAAATTTTCATTAAACAATAACCATCATACCAAGTATGAGCTAATTATTCACAGTGCATGAATAATTTAATTTATGAAAGTATTCTATTTAGGATTTCTTTAGAACTTTAAATTTCCCTTGAACAGTTAATGTTTCCTTGATGATTTACCAAAGAATTCTGGAACCCTTCCAGGGAACCGCGGGTAGTCTTATCACAAGTGCTTTGGGCTTTCTCTCCCCGTGCCTATCTCAGTGTTTTAAAGTACAACATACACACTAACTGATATGATCAGTAGGCTGAGTTCTAAAAGGTTTATTGCTAGACACACCCCTCAAATAGAAGACGCCAACGTACAGTAAAGCTGAGAGTGGTGAGCCACACCTGTAACATCAGGACGCCAAAGGTTGAAGCAGAAAGGGGTATTACAAGTTCAAAGCCAGCCTGGGCTATGAAATGAAGCCTTATGAGAGGAGAAAGAGACAGAGACAGAATTAATTAGAATAAATCTCAAAACTGTCACATTAATTATACAGAATTTTAAACCCACCCTCAAGGACAGGGTGAGAACAATCTCTTGCCCCAGAGGTAAATTTCCTCATTTTCCTTTAGATTCTAAAGCTTAGAAGTTGATGGTGGGATTTTTTTTCACAAAACTTAAAAGTTGGCATGTTTATACCTCAAAAATTATTCTTAAAGAAATATTGTTGTAAAACCAAATCCAGTATTAGACTATGGCAATGCCTTTACCCATTGGTAAATCCACCTCTCTAACTGAAGACAAGACTACATTTCTGTCGCTTTTCCAGTAAGTCTCAATACCTTCAATAATCAGTGCCCAGCCAAACTTTGTTACCTCTGCCCTCCATCTCCCTGAAAACAATCCTGAATCAGTTCCTAGGGCAGCTGCTGACCAAATGTTAAGCACTAAACCAAACACCTTGGAGGTCTTCAAAAGTGATTGCAAACATGGCACCAGTCCTCATGGAAATTATCCTTCGTTTAAAAAAGAAAAACTTGATATAAAGAAAAGCTGCAGGACTTGAGGACTGTAGCACAGTGTGCTTGCCTAGCATGCATAACAGCCCTGGGTTCCGTCCCCAGCACCGAGTATAACCAGGCACAGTGGTCCATGCCTGTAATACCTGCACTTGGAAGGTAGAGACAGGAGGATTAGAAGATCAAAGTTATTATTCGCTATTTACTGGGATCAGGACCAGCCTGGGCTACATGGATCCTGTCTCAGTTAGATAGATAGATAGATAGATAGATAGATAGATAGATAGATAGATAGATAGATAGATAGA
>CABHPR010125511.1:24363-49467 GCA_902168415.1 Peromyscus melanophrys
AGATAGATAGATAGATAGATAGATAGATAGATAGATAGATAGATAGAAAGAAAGAAAGAAAAATTGTAATTACAAATATGAAAAAAATTAACCCTTCAACCTGGGTACAGCAGTATGTGTGGATAGTCCCAATTAAGCAGGAAGCATGCTTATCACAATTATTTATTTATTTATGTGGGGGAACATGGGACATAGCATATGTGTGGAGGTCAGAAGACAACTTGCAGAAGTCAGTTATCTCCCTCAACCATGTGGGTCTCTGGGGTTGAACTCTGGTTGTCAGACTCAGTAGTAGTAAGTACTTTTACCCACTGAGACATCTCACTGGACCCCCAGGAGCTATTTTGAAATGGAAGAATCACTTGATCCCAGGAGTTTAAAGTCAGCTTGTGCAACACTTGGAAAATCTATTTAAGAATGAAACAGGCTTGTGGCTGGAAAGATGTCTCGGGAGTTCCACAGGATCCAGGTTTGATTCTAAGAATCCATGTGATGGCTCACAACCATCTGAAACTACAGTTCCAAGAGATCTGATACTCTCATCTGGCCTCCACAGGCACCAGGCATGCATGTGGTGCATAGACACCGAGGGAACAGGAAGGTGAAAGGAGAGAGACTGCCTGGAGCCGCGGCCAGAACAAGGAAGATGTAAAGTACCGGTAAGCCACGAGCCACGTGGCAAAGTAGAGATTAATAGAAATGGGCTAAATATAAGAGTAAGAGCTAGACAATGATAGGCCTGAGCTAATGGCCAAGCAGTTTAAATAATGTAAGCGTCTGTGTGTTTATTTTGTAAGTGGTTTCTGGGACTGGTGGGACTTGGGAGCTGGCGGGACTTGGGAGCTCGAGAGAAATTTTCCAGCAACACACATACACAGACAAAACACCTATACACATAAAATAATTAAAAATAAAACAGTCTATAACCAGGTGTGGATGTGAATGTCTGTAATCTCAGCACCCAAGAGGCAGAAGGAGAAGGATTTCATGTTCCTGTCCAACTTGGCCCACTTGGTAAATTAAAGGTCATTCTGTGCTATATAGCAAGATCCTGTTGCCAATGGTAAGTTAAAATAAACAGACTTCAACTACACAGGCAATATCACTAATCCATCAGGTTAAACTGGTCCAACCCCTTCAAGTTGTCTGCTGTGCCTTAAATGTTTATGTACAAATAAGCTGCTTGCCTAGGGTAATCCAAGTAAGAAGATAGCAAGATGATGCAAGTTACACCCCAGAACAACAGAAAAATTCACTGGCATCAGGACAGTCCTGACTCCAGGGAATAGAGTTACACCCCAAAACAATAGAAAAATTCACTAGCATCAGGACTATCTTGACTCCAGGAAACAGAGAAGGTCTTCCATTCATTCACGGCTTTAGTCATTCCTTCACTAACATTTTAGTAGGCCATATGCTGGGCACTGGACAAAACAAGATATGCTCCTTGTCATTACAGAGCTCACATTCTAGTGAGGGGAGTTACTCCCACGAGCTTTGTGTGACCATGAGCCCTTGTATATCTTGCAGGTAGTATATCGCTGTAGATAAAGGGTTCATGGCTGGCTTGATGTTTATGTTTCTCTTTTGACAGTGTGCAGAGTAGCTTCCTTTGACAAATACACTGGAATGTAGGAGTGAAGGATCTATTTAGGCAGCAGCTCGACATCTCTATGTTCAATAAGTTGTGTAGGTGATGTCTTCAGCAATGGGGCCTTGCTGTCAGCTTGTGGAGAGCAACCTATAATCTTGGCAACATCCTAAGTTATTTAGGGATTCCTGTGGGACCCTGTGACCCACAACACAATTAAATGTAACCCAATCAATCCCAGTACTAAAGCTTAGTTTGGTGACAAGAGATGGCCAGATGCAACTCTGTCTCCTCCATTATTTGTTGATTTCATTTAGATCACCTTCAGGTATGTATATATTTTAAGAAGTTTCTACTGTATTAGCTTTTCATACTACCCCTCAAGTGCCCCTTAATTTTAGCTGTCCCTCCCCATATTCCCTCCCACATCTTAAAATGTGAAAAGGTTTATTTTGGCTCACAGTTTTAGAGATTTCAGCCGGTTAGTCAATCTGTTGCTTGTGAATTTGCATCAAGCTAGTACATCATAGTGGTAGTGTATTGGTGGGTGGAGCAAGCTGCTTATATCATGACCAGATCAGGAAAGAGAGAAAAGGAACTATATTACCACTAGTTCCTTTGAGATCATGTACCCAAGTGACCTAAAACCTCCACTAATCCACTAATCCCCATCTCTTAAGGGTTCCACTATCTCCTAATAGTGCCAGACTGAAGACCACATGGTCTTCTAGGGGAACATTCCAGGTCCAAATTATAAAACAAATGACAGAATTGCAATTTGGACTTTATCCTAAAGGCAATAACAATTTTAAGCAGGGAGACATCAATGGTTTGGCATTTTAGAGGCATGAGTCTAACTTCATGAAGAAAAAGGGATAATAGAAAGGCAAGCATAAAAGGGAACTGTGTTGCACAAATCCTAAATGGTCTTATGATAAAAACCCAGAGCCAGATACTGGGGCAAATGCTGAAAGATCAGAGGAAACAAGCCACAGCCACTTCTCACTTGCCAACTCCTCAGCCAAAAAGAGAAGGTCCGTCTCCACGAATCCTGAGACTGACTGCCTCTGAGTCCTCAGCCAAAAGGGCCTAATTCCTGTCTCCTCCTGCCTTAATATTCCTTTCTCTGTCCAGCCATATAACTTCCTGTCTCAACTAGGAAAGTGCTGGGATTAAAGGCATGTGACTCCAAAGTGCCGGGGTTAAAGGTGTGTGATCCCAAGTGCTGGAATTAAAGGTGTGTGCCGCCACTGCCTGGCTTTTTCTCTTTTAAACTGGATTAATCTTGTGTAGCTCAGTGTGGCCTTGAACTCACAGAGATCCAGATGGATCTCTGCCTCCCGAGTGCTAGGATTAAAGGTGTGTGCCACCACTGCCTGACCTCTGTGGCTAACTCTGTGGCTGGCTCTGTCCTTTGATCTTCAGGCAAGTTTTATTAGAGTACAACAAAATATCACCACAGAACTCAGTTAGAGGCCACCATGAGTCATCCAAGCAAGAGGCAATGAGAACCTCAGAGGGGATGTTAGGTGTACTAAGAGACTGAGAAAATTAGATGAATTTGGGATGTATTTTTGGAGTGGATTTTTTTAGGGCTTGGTCATTGATTACTACATGAGAAGAAGAAAGAGGCCATTGCTGTGGGATAATGCTCTTGTACAATGTAAAGATTTGTCACTTCTATTGATTTAATAAAAATGATGATTGGACAGTAGCCAGGCAGGAAGTGTAGGTGGGGTGACCAGACTAGAAGAGGCTGGGAAGAGGAAAGGAGAGATGGAGTCTCCAGCCAGACACAGATGAAGTAAGATGAGAATGTTGGACTGAGAAAAGGTACCAAACCACATATCTAAACATAGGCAAGAATTATGGGTTAATTTAATCCTAAGAGCTAGTTAGTTATAAGTCTGAGCAATAGTCCAAACGGTTTATAATTAATATAGGCATCTGTGTGTTTATTTGGGACTGAATGGCTGCGGGACCCAGCAGGACCGAAACTTCTGTCTGCAAGCAATGGCTTACTTTCAAGTCTCTGGCTTGAACAGTGAATAGCACATTGTAGATACTTTTAATCAGGTGGATTAATTTTTTAAACACATAGAATCTTTTGCTTTGTTTTGATTTGATTTTTGTGTGTGGCATTGAGTATTGAACCCAGGGCCTCAAACATGGTAGGGTTTGCCATATGAGCAAGCATATAGCTCTTCCACTGAGGTATAAATAATGCTCAGACTCAAATCAGCTGTTTAGACAGAATATTAAAAAGGTGTCTATGGCAAGTTGTAAGGCCTAAAGTATTTGAAATTTTTGTTAATAAAAGTTGAGAAAGATGTGATTTACAAACTACAAGCACCAAGCTTAGAAAGTGGAATTGTAACTTTGACTTTAGTGCCAGCTGCTCCTCTATGGGAAAAGGGTTTGAATGGGCCCTAGAAGGGTCTTTCAATTTCATATATGCAAAGCAAATATCTCTCCTTTCTTCTTGATGGAAACTGAATGAAATGCCTTTAGATTGATGAACTAAGTTCTCTTTGGTAATATAAATTGTTGCAAAATTCACTTTACATAGTTCAAATAGGATTGCCTTATGTTTTTGCAGAACTTTTTGCCCTAGGGAACTCTGTCATGTTTTATAACTACTGCTTATTCTTTAGAGAAATGTCTTGGCCAATTTGACTGATCACACAGAGAAAATGATGAATTGAACTAGGGACAGAATTCAGGAATGGTGCTCATGTTAAGCAGTAGAGACTGAATTAAATACTAGCTTCCCAATTCTAGCGACTGAGGGCTAGCTTATTCAGACACTCCTATTAAACTAAAAAAGTTTTATAAAACATAAAAATCACCATCTTTTTAAAAGGATTTATTATTATTATTATTATTTTTTTGGTTTTTCAAGACAGGGTTTCTCTGTGTAGCTTTGCGCCTTTCCTGGAGCTCACTTGGTAGCCCAGGCTGGCCTCGAACTCACAGAGATCCGCCAGCCTCCCGAGTGCTGGGATTAAAGGCGTGCGCCACCAACGCCCGGCTAGGATTTATTTTTTAATTTGTGTGTGTATGTGTGTGTGTGTGTGTGTGTGTGTGTGTGTGTGTGTGTGTGTGTGAGTGTGTGTGTGTTTTGTGTTTCAGTGTGCTGAGTGTGTATATGTGAACCATACATCCGTGGAGTTTAGAAGAATGAAGTGGATCCCCTGGAACTGTAGTTACAGGCAGCCAAGAGCTAGCATGTGGGTGCTGAGAACAGAACTCAGGTATCTTGTAAGAGCAAGAAGTGCTCCTAACCACTGAACCATCTCTTCTGCCCACAAAGTCATCATTGTAAAAGCATGAAAGTCCTGACAAAACTTGGTAAGCCAATATTACAAGGTAACTGTGTGTGTGTGTGTGTGTGTGTGTGTGTGTGTGTGCGTGTGTGTGTGTGTGTGTGTGTGCGCGCGCGCGCGCATAGGCACATGTCATAGTATGTGTGTAGAGGTCAGAGGACAATTTTCTGGAGTCCCTTCTTTCTTTCCACCATGGGATCTCGGGATCCAACTCAGGTTGACAGGTTTGTGTGGCAAGTGCTTTTATCTGCTGAGCCCACAAGATAACTATTTACCAGAAAGCCAAATAGATCTAAATTAACCTTTTTTGAGGATTTTAAAAAATAGTTCCTTTTTGGATTTTCATTTAGAATAATTCACAATTGACAAGAGGCTGGAAGTCAAAGCTAGAGTTCTCACATACAAGAGAGCCTCTCCTGAATAAAATCTCCAAACGTTATACCTTCAGGAAAAGGATGAACCAGAATAGGGAGAGTCACCACATAGGGGTAGAATCTGGGTGTGATTCTTTGAGTTGTTTGGAAAACTATAAGCCTTGGACTGGGAGTAAAGCAATGCCACATTGCTGGTGCCTTTGTGTGCCTAGCAGAAACAAGTGTGCATCTTTTTAGATGAAGATACCTTTATCCTTGACCCAAACGTGTCCTTCAAACTGTTGTTTTAATCTAGTGAGAAACACACGGTCAAAGTTGACCAAGCACTCAAGGAAATTTGATTCTGAAAGGAAGATGCAGCAGCAATAGCCAGCAACAACAAAAGACCTTCAGATATTTCAGACATTGGAATTCCTAATTACACACCGACTAGGGGCTAGTTATGAAATATGCAGAATTTAAAATAAGCTTGATGAAATATGAAGAGAACAGGGAACTATGAGAAGTGACACTGAAAATTTCAAAAGGACCCAAATCAAACATAGCAATAACAAAATTACCAAAGTTTAAAATTCAATATTTTAGTAGTCAAATGTTCCTGGAAGGTAAATTGGTGAGCCAAAAGTTGGGTCAGAACAAATTTTCTAATATTGCACAGAGATACAATCAATGAAAAATAAAAATGAGTAACTGTGGAATATAGAAGATAGATGTTTTAACAGTCAAGACTTGCTATTGGTAAGAGATGTTCTGCATACATAACTGGGGACTGCTTGTCTTGGAAAAGAATGCTACAGGGGTCCAAAGAGATCCTTATTTATATGAACCACAGTTATACAAATAATATAATATTTTTAGTAAATATGGGCTTAACAATAAAAAAAACTCATACTAAAAACATGGCAGTCAGAAAGGTGCTTATGTACTCAAGTCTTTTTTTCCTCCCCTCAGGGCTTGTCATTTTGTTGATCACATACAGTCATTGAATTGAGGTCTATTATAAATGACACAACTTTGGTGGAATTCTATCAAAGTTTTCTCCAAGTAAGAAATGACTTTATTTATTCATAATTTTAATATTTTTCTTATAAAATTTATCCTTTTTATCTTTTGAGTTAGGGTCTTACTATGTAGCTCTATCTGGCCTGGAACTCAGTATGTATACCAGGCTGGCCTTGAATTTATGGTGACCATCCTGCCTCTGCTTCCTGAGTGCTAGGATTACAGGGTGCGCCACCACACAGAGCTCCAAAGTTTTCCTCTAGCATATAGTCTACTATCTGTAACTACCATCTAATTTTATCCAAACAAAAGCAGATGATAAAGATGTGGTTGGTTTTTGCTCAAAACAGCAATAAAACTCCATGATTTGCTTTGTTTCACATGAATGTATTTCTTTATCCGGATAAGTTTCTTTTAACAATCAATCCCAGAAAATTTTGCCTCTGGGTTATTTCCATCCTCTGACACTGTTTTGAGTAGCTGAGAAGAGATGTACATTTCATTTTCACAGAGTGATCCAGCAAGATGAGCTGGAGGCTGGAAATGTCTCAGATTTGAGTGGAAGCTATGTGATATAGTAATAGCAGGCCTCTGCATGGTGCACTGTTCATAGTTTCTTCTTGTTTTGTAGCTCGTTTTTGTAACCCACTAATTTACACTGTCACAGAATAGATAGAACTTTGACCCATATATTTGACCTGCCTTCACCCAGCCCTTTTCATATAGTAAATCTGATCTCATCACTCTGAAATATATTAATATAAATCCTGATGGTCTCGCTGTATCTTACACCATCTACATGCCAGGCTCTGTTCTAGCCACAGTGCTATTTTGTGGGTGGGAGGGTGAGGCTACACAGATGACTGGCTTTTCTGACTGACCTAGAGCTAGAGAACTGTGAGTTTCTTCAGTACATTCTCAATTGCAGAAAGCATATGGGACATGAGCAAAAGGTATCTGTGGAATAAATTACACAAAAATTACCAGGGACAATGAGATTGTATATCTCAGTCCACCTACAGGTAGAAGAGGCTCTGAGGACACTGGTCTTAATTAGGTAAATATTGTACGATGTGCTAATGATTTTCTGGGAAGTGCCACTTGTACCCCACCTTCACAAATTAAACTTTTACCTAACTTTGTAACCAAGTTAATCTTAATGCCCTGGGTACTCAGCTTGTCTAACTTAAACTTACCTTTAAGAAAAACAATGTAATCTCTTATTATACCTTGGACTCACCTTGTAATTAACTTTTACACACTAAGTTGTATGCACTGCTTTAATCTTAAATTATATTCCCTATATCTCTCTTGTGACCCATCTATGCTCCTGAGCCAGAATAATGTGTGTGTATCTGTCTGTCTGTGTGTCTGTCTGTGTTTTATAGTAATTAAGCTTGATATCACTGCTGAGAGCAACCATATTGAAAACAATGTGTAACTAACAATAAATGTTGAAAGCAACACAACTTCCTTGTAAAACTCTGGTAAAAGATTGATTAAGACAAAGTCTGGCATTCATCTCCCAAACCATGCTTGATATAATGTTCAATAAATAGTGTCCTTCATTTTCGAGGTTCAGGCTCATTCATGGTTAAACGACTCCAGGAGTGTGGTCCCTTTTATGTGTCATTGTCACAGTATGAATTTCTTCAAGCAACTTCCTGGTCAATACCCATCAGTTGGCATTTTAAGCATTCACCCAAGAAAATGTAACTAGCACGTATGATGCCCTGGGTTCCACACTCAGTATCAGAAAACAAAGAAAACAAAATCCTCCTTGTGGATATGAATTATCATATTTGAAACAGTCTTTAAACTACTTTTCTGAGATATGATTAAAACAAAAAGAGTGTATATATTTAGTATATACATCACGATCATTTTGAGATCAGTGTATGTCCATGAAAATATCACTATTATTTGCCTTCATACTATATGAGGTAAAACAAACATCAACATGTAGTTGTCTCATTAATAAAATGGACCTTGAAAGAAAAGGTAAGTAGTAAGTTTTAAGTAGAGAAATAGACTGTGAGAATTTAATGCCTATACTACATGATATTCTGTACTCCCTTGAAATATTGGTATTCTTTCTCATTGGCCCATCTCCTTAACTCAAGTGAGATCTGAGACCAGATTCTTTTTTTCTGTCTATGATACTTAGCTGAACCCACGCACGGAGTAAATAGTCAATATTCATTAGGAATTGGGCAATTTCTGATGGGTAGAATCTAAGAACATGTTTAGTATCACATCGTTTGGATATGTAAGTTTCACAATCCAATCTCTCCCTCTCTCTCTCTCCCTGATTACCACCATATCTTGTAATAGATAACTGTGATAATTAATGTTGTTGTTTAAATGACAATGCCCCCCTCATAGGCTCTGGCATTTGAATATTTGGTCCTCAGCTGGTCGTGGTGTTTAGGAAGGCTTAGGAGGTCTCGCTGGAGGAAGTATGTCACTAATGGGATGGGCTTTGATGTTTGAAAGCCAAATGATATTCCCAGTTCTCTCTCTCTGCTTCCTGCTTGTAGTTCAAGATGTAAGCTCTTAGCTACTAGCTCCAGCCCCCATGCTTCTCTGCTGCCACATTTCCCTGCTGTGATGGTAATGAACTCTTACCCCTCTGGAAGCCCAAACAAACCCTTTCTTCTAAAGATGCCTTTAAGATGTCTACATAGTGTTTCTTGCTCTTCTCAGTCCTACCCCTCTTCTTTTATAGATAAGAGTCACATGTGTACTATGTGACTCTGACCCCATCTTTGTAGTTGATGGAGAACCTGACAGGACTGTAGTCAATTCAATTTACTATTCTAGAAATTTTTCATTAGGTCATGGAATAAGATCATTGGTCTCTTTATTTAGAGAAAAGCAAAGGAAGTCACTCCACAGAAAAGGAAATGTGAAAATGATTTTAAAAAGTTAAAAGAGAGAATAGTCCCTAGGTCAGTGGTTCTCAACCTGTGGGTCACGACCTCTTTGGGGTTGCATATCGAATATCCTGTATATCAGATATCTATATTACAATTCATAATAGTAGCAAAATTACAGTTACAAAGTAGCTATGAAAATAATTTTATGGTTGGGGGTCACCACAATATGAGGAACTGTATTAAAGGGTCAAAGCATTAGGAAGGTTGAGAACCACTGTTCTAGATTCTGTGTTAGCTTTCTAATTCTGATGCAGTTTATTCTGAGGTTGGGCTATATTCCTCTTTTTAGATACCATTCAACCTTTAAAATTTCCTTTTTGTGAACTGGCTTTGTGTAGTTGGATTTTCTTGTTGTTGCTGTTTGCTTTTCCTTAAGTTTATCCAGGTACCATTTGCTACTTTTTTGTTGTTGTTGTTTTGTTTTTCGAGACAGGGTTTCTCCTTGTAGCTTTGGAGCCTGTCCTGGAACTCACTCTGTAGCCCAGGCTGGCCTCGAACTCACAGAGATCCGCCTGGCTCTGCCTCCCGAGTGCTGGGATCAAAGGTGTGTGCCACCACCGCCCGGCAAAGATTCATTTATTGTGTAGTATGTATACAGTGTTCTGCCTGCATGCCAGATCTCATTACAGATGGTTGTGAGCCACCATGTGGTTGCTGGGAATTGAACTCAGGACCTCTGGAAGAGCAGCCAGTGCTCTTAACCGCTGAGCCATCTCTCCAGTCCCCCATTTGCTACTTAAAAGCAGAATCTTACTAATCTACCTCCCACTATACCAATATCTACTAAAGAGGAAGTGAGTTAACAAGGCTGATGGGCTGATGCAGTGTACATTCCTGGAACTGGAAAGCAGTCAAGACGATGGAACAGTCTATGACTAGTTACACATGAGTAATCACTCAGACATCCAAGTTGTGATCTAAGGCCCTGTCATTATTTACAGACTCAGAGGAATGAAGGCCTAGTCCCATAACCAAAGCATACTTTTCATATTATATAGTTTTAAAAATACAGGCTGTGGGAGTAGCTTAGGATAGAAAGATTGGCTAATATCCATGATGGCCTTGGTCATCTCAAACACTTCAAAACAAAAACAAAAATCACCAAGTAGATATGATTTATAACCATTTTTTGAAACATTTTCTAAGGTACTTTATTGTGATATGATTCTCATATACATATTTAATATCTATACCTTGATGTATTTGAAGATCAGTATACATCCACAAAAACATGATTATCAAAATCATATACATTTCTATCACCTTTTAAAGCTTTATTGTCCCTTTTATTATTATGATTCAACTTGGGATGTACGCATGTGTATGTACATGTGCTAAGAACAATGAATGAAAGTTCTGTGGTGGTTTGAATAAGAATGGCCCCCATAGGCTCATAGATTTAAAAGCTTAGTCACCAGGGAGTGGCACTTCTTGAAAGGATTGGGAGGTGTGGCCTTGCTGGAGATGTCTCACTGCGGGGGTGGACGTTGAGGTTTCAAAAGCCCATGGCAAGCCGAGTCTCTCTTCCTGCTGCCTGTAGATCTGGATGTAGAACTCTCAGCTCCTTCTCCATGTCTGCCTGCACGCTTCCTTGCTTCCTGCCATGACAATAATGGACTAAACCTCTGAAACTATAAGCCACCCCAATTAAATGGAGGTGTGAAGGGAGGAGAAACTGCAGTTGGGATATATTCAAAACAAAACAAAAATACCAGCTTAAAAAAAAAAAAGAGTTACCACGGTTCCTCAGAAAGTTGGGAATCATCTATCTCGAGATGCAGCTATATCACTCTTGGGCATATACCCAAAGGACACTCCATCCTACCATAAGGACACTTGCTCAACCATGTTCATTGTGATTTTATTCATAATAGCTAGAAACTGGAAATAACTTAGATGTCCCTCAATGGAAGAATGGAGTATTGCTCAGCTGTAAAAAAAACAATGACATCATGAAATTTGCAGGCAAATGGATGGAACTAGAAAAAATCATCCTGAGTGATGTAACCCAGACACAGAAAGACAAACGTCGTATTTCCTCACGTTTAAGTGGATATTAGCTGTTAAGCAAACAATAATTATGTTACAATCCACACACTCAGAAAGGCTAAGTAACAAGGAGGTCTCTAAGGAAGATGTGTGGATCTCCTTGGGAAGGGAAAATAGAATAGATTTTGCAAGTAGACTGGGGGCAGGTAGGGAAGAGAACAGGAGGGATTAGGTGGCAGGAGGTGGAGAGGTAGGGAGGAATGGAGGGTGCTGTGGGATGATCTGTATGGCAAATGTGTTGCTAATAAAACACTGATTGGCCAGTGGTCAGGCAGGAAGAAATATAGGCGGGACAAGAAAGAGAGAATTCTGGGAAGTGGAAGGCTGAGGAGACACTGCCAGCCGCCACCATGACAAACAGCATGTGAAGATGCCGGTAAGCCACGAGCCATGTGGCAAGGTCTAGATTTATAGAAATGGATTAATTTAAGATATAAGAACAGTTAGCAAGAAGCCTGCCACGGCCATACAGTTTGTAAGCAATATAAGTCTCTGTGTTTACTTGGTTGGGTCTGTGGGACTGGCAGGTGAGAGAGATTTGCCCTGACTGTGGGCCAGGCAGGAAAACTCTAGCTACAGGAGGGAGAGAGAATAAAGAGAAATGACTGGAATTAGAGTACATGGTGGGGGGTGGACAATGTGGAAACCTAGTGTAGTGGAAACACCCAGGATTCTACGAGGGTGATTTAGCAAGGGCTCCTACTAATGGAGGATTTGGACCCTGAACCAGACATCCTCTGTAACCAGGCAAGGCTCCCACTGGTGGGATTGGGACACCAACCCACCCACAAAACCTTCGACCTACAATCTATCCTGCTTACAAGATGTGCTGGGGCAATGCAGGCACAGAACTTGTGAGAGTGGCCAACTTATGACGGATCTAATTTGAAGCGCAGGCCACGAGAGGAAGCCCATACTCAGCACCGCCAGGACAAGCAGGAACCAGAGGCTAGATAGGCCAGAGATCTATCATAGAAAAAAAATCAATAAAACCATTCCTAATGGTATCCTTATATACTCATAGATCAGTGACTAGCTCAATCGTCACCAGAGATGCTTCTGTGGGCAGCTGATGGGAGCACATGAAGAGACTCACAGCCACACATTAAGAAGAGAGAGCCTAAATTGGAGATCTCCATCGGGTCCCTCCCCTTAGAGCTCCAGGAACTCTGCAGAAGAAGAGGAAGGATTGTAGGAGCCAGAGAGGCCAAGGACACCAGGAGAACATGGCTTACAGAACCAACTAAACAGGACTCATAGGGGCTCACAGAGACTGAAGTGACAATCAGGGAGCCATATAGGTCTGAGCTATGTCCTCTACATATATGTTGTGGTTGTTAGCTTGGTATTTTTGTGGGACTCCTAATAGTAGGAGTTGGGATGTCTCTTTTGCCTGCTCTTGGGACCCTTTTCCTCCTACTGGGTTGCTTCAACCATCCTTGATATGAGGGTTTGTGCTTCATACAAAAGCAAACAAAAATTTAAAAAAAAAAAAACCACCAACTTGAAAAAAAAAAAAGGAAGAGTTGCCATGGTCATGGTATCTCTTCATAGCAATAGAACACTAAATTCTATTCTTAGAAATTTTAAATTATATAATACATTGTATATATGTAACAGAGCTATAGACACTATATTGTATAGTAGAACACCAATATTTATTTATACTGCAAAACTGAATCTCTATACCCTTTAACTACCACTTCCTGGTGTTTTACCATCATTGTGTCTGCTTCTCTGAGTTAAATTTTTAAAAGATCTCACCATATATATGGGATTAAAAAGTATATATTTGCCTTTCTTTGTCTGGCTTATTTAATGTAATGTCCCCCACATTTATCCATGTTGTTACCAGTGTCAGGATTTCCTTCTTCCATTGTATATATGTATCATAAATTATTTTTTCTAGTCATCCTTTAGTGTACATTTGTATTCTTCCCATGTCTTGGTTATTATGAGTAATGCTACAATGAGTATAAGACACACATATCTCTTAAAGATCCTGGTTCAAGTTTGTCTGGATACATGCTGAGACATGAGTTTGGCTGGATCATATGCTATTTATATTTTTAATTTTTGAGACACCTCTGCAATGTGTTCTATAATGGCCATACTAATGTACATCCCCTTCAACAGTTTACAAGGATACTCTTTCCTCCATATCACCTCCAACGCTTGCTATCTTTTGTCTTATAGATAAGAGCCACATTAGTGTGTGTGAGGAAATATCTTGTGTTTTTTATTTGTATTTTCCTTATTTAGTGAATGTGTATCTTTTTTTCATAGACTTCTTGGTCATTTGTCTTTTTCTTAGAAGTATCTATTTAGTTCATTTGCCTATATTTAAGTGATATTATTTGTTTTTCTATTACTTGATTGTACATGTTCCTTGTTGCACAGGAAAAAAATAAGGTATAAAAGGGCTGACTATCAGATACAATTTGACCAGCAGAAGATTCACATAGATCCAGGATTGCAGAGAATTCAGTGTACTAGAGACTTACTGACAGAACCACCATCGGGGTAGCAGCAAGACCACTGGATTCTTAAAACTCAGGTCAGAGGAAGGAGGGTTGTATAATGACTGGAACAAAGGTGGTTTGAATTCAACTTGAAAACTTGGTTTTATGCCAAGATAACATCAAAGACATAAGACATATCCCCGGTTCTAAGGTCCAATTCTAAAACTCCACATTGCTAGTCTAATAGTTTTATTTATCTACAGACAGGCCAGAATTAATCAAGAGAAAGCATGGCAGTCACAACTCATGGTTAAGTTGGCTCTCTACACTTCTGTATTTTGTTTTGTTTTGTTTTGTTTTGTTTTGTTTTCAGATGAGGTCTTTTTATGTATATGTAGCCCTGACTTGCCTGGAACTCACTATGTAGACCAGGCTGGCCTCGAACTCACAGAGATCTGCCTGCCTCTGCCTCCCCAGTGCTGGGATTAAAGGTGTGCGCCACTACGTCTGGTCACACTTGCATATTTTGGAATATTATTTTAGTCAATTCTGGGCATCAAAATAAAATACATTAGACTACATAATTTCTGAACAATAGAAATGTATTTCTCATAGTTCTAGAGCTACTGGTCCAAGATCAAGGAACTGACAGATGTGTCTAGTGAGAGTTTATTCCTTATAAGTGACACATGCTGCATCCTCACATGGGCAAACAAACTCCCATTGGTACTTTTCATATGGACATTTAATTTATTTTTCCGAGACAGGGTTTCTCTGTAGCTTTGGAGCCTATCCTGGAACTCTCTCTGTAGACCAGGCTGGCCTTGAACTCACAGAGATCCGCGTGGTTCTGCCTCCTGAGTGCTGGGATTAAAGGTGTGAGCCACTGCCGCCCAGCCTTTATTTTTTATTATGACTCTTCCTTCATAACTTAATCACTTCCCCCAAAACATCTCATACTATCACCCGGGGTATGTTTCAATATGAAACTGGCTGGGGAGGGGAATGTAAGCATTCAGATGATAGCATCCCTTATAAGATATATCATTTAGAGCCGGGTGATGGTGGTGCATGCCTTTAATCCCAGCACTCGGGAGGCAGAGACAGGCGGATGTCTGTGAGTTCAAGGCCAGCCTGGACTACCAAGTGAGTTCCAGGAAAGGCGCAAAGCTACACAGAGAAACCCTGTCTCGAAAAACCAAAAAAAAAAAAAAAAAAAAAGATATTCTCCTTCCTGTTGTGCTGATTTTTTAAAATTTTGTTGCTTGCTTCCTTTGCTGTGCATAAGCTATATAATTGGACACAAGAGAACTTGTTTATTTTTGAAGCTATTTAATTTTTAAATGCTGATTTTGAAACTATGAAATCTGTCATTGAAGAGTTTGTGCCATCTCATTCAAAAAGTATGGTTTAGCCATAGCTCATGTCTGCATAGAGAAAGACACATAAGGTTCACTGTAACTCCTATCAAAGATGGCAGGCGTGAACTCCATGCGAACTAAACAAACAAAGGCTAAAGACTACGGATAAGGTGTTAGAGAATGAGTTTGTGCTATTTCACTGTAATGTGTGTGTGTGTGTGTGTGTGTGTACTAAGATCATTTCTCAAATTGAGTATCCTGAAGTGATCATCCCATCCTGTTCCTGTGCCTTCAGTTATGCTCCATCGTCTTCCTTTCCAGTGCGTGTTCCTAACAGTCCTTGTACACAGCCCATCGTCTTCTCTTTTTGGTTCCACCTTGTCCTGAGAACAATGCTTCATCACAAATGCTTACTAGCCTGCCTTCAAATTCAGGCAATCTTTAATTTCTCGTCAGTTTCGGTGCTTTGTTTTGTATTTTTTTTATTTGGAATGACTTTAGATTTACCAAAAAAAAAACCAAAAACAAACAAACAAACAAACAAAAAAAACCAACCAACCAACCAACAAACAAAAAACCTGTAAGATACTATAGAGAATTCTCATATACCTTTGCACAGTTTTGCCCAAATTTAACAATTTCTAGTTACATGGCATATTTGTTAAAACTAAGAACCCAACATTGCTGCTATTATTATCAAGGCAAATACAGACTTAGCTTTCATCAGTTTTCCCACGAGTGTCTTGTCTTTGTTCTAGAATCTAAGCCAGGACACTATATTGCATTTAGCTGGTCTGGTGGTTTAAATGAGAAATGCCCCAATAGGCACACATCTTTGAGCACGTGGTCCTCAAGTGGTAGCACTGTTAGGGAAGGTTATGGAAACTTTAGAAGGTGGAGCATGTCACTGGCAGTAGGCTTTGACAGTTTATAGCCTCAGCCCATCTTCAGTTCACTCTCTGCTTCCTGAATGTGGATAAAGACCCCATCCCCCAAGCCTAGTAGTGGCGGTGGTGAGCACGTCTTTAATATCAGCACTCAGGAGGCAGAGGCAGGCGGATCTCTGTGAGTTCAAGGCCAGCCTGGGCTACAGAGTGAGATCCAGGACAGCCAGGGCTACACAGAGAAACCCTGTCTTGAAAAAAAAAAAAACAAACCATCTCCCAGCTTCGGGCTCCAGCCACCTGCAGCCACTCCTTCCCCACCATTATGCACTTCCCCTCTGGAACCATGAGCCAGAAAAATCTCTTTCTTCCAGAAGTTGCTTTTGCTCATGGTGTTTTTCCACAGCAACTAAAAGTAACTAATACAGTTAGCCTTCCTTTTCATCTACAACATACAACCAGAAGCATAATTTGTAGAAGTATGATATAATCTTCAAAGATTATAATGACAGCTTAGAATTTTATGTATAAACATAATTATTCAGAATTTTAAAAAGTCAACTAAGAATGAAATGATTAATATAAATATACAGCCAATGTTCAGTGACCAGATAAATTGATCACCATAATTCTTTATTAATTGAATTCTTGATTTTGGAAACAGGATCATGTAATATAGCCTAGACTGTTCTATAATTCACAGTCTTCAACCTCCTGGGTGAGATTATAGGGATGCCCACCATGTCTGGCTGAGGAAATGAGTTTTTTCAATGAAATGAAAAATAAAATTGAAAGTTGGTATCCTTGGGCTGGAGGTATGGCTCAGAGGTTAAGAGTACTCACTGGCTGTTCTTCCAGAGGTCCCAGGCTCATTTCCCAGTGCCCACATGGCAGTTCATAATTGCCTGTAACTCCAAGATCTGACACCCTCACACAGACATACATGCAGGCGAAGCACCAACACACATAAAATAAAAATAAATAAATTATAAAAAAGTTGGTATCCTTTTATTAATTTCCCTACAATTGTTGTTGAGTTTGCATTTGTAAAAATGAATAACCTTTAGTAACTGTGTTTAATTTTTAATTACTTAATTATAGCACCAGGAGTGTTTTAGGGGGAATGTCTCACTTGGATATCTTTTGTAGCTCAGGAAAATGAAATAATATATAAATGTCACCTTTTCCACTACAGAATTTCGTGAGGAGTAAAAACTCTAAAGCAGCCACAGCAGCCATAATAAATCATGGTCCATCTGAATTTAGTTAACAACAAAGGTAACTGACTATACAGAAGCGTAAAGACAAGCGAGGGAGTCCAAGTGTGTGTGCTCGTCATCTAAGCACACATCAAAACCACAAACTTTACAGCACTTCCTTATTGTTCAGTGTCTAAAGATCGAAACAAAAGTTGAAGTGATTCTGAGAGACCACAAAGCATTTTAAGCAGTTGAAATTGATGGAGGTTTCTAGATTTACCCAAGCTATGGATCCCAGGTAGAGCTCCTTTTAAAAATTAAATTACTGGAAAACGTTGTGTCTGATTTTTAAAAGTTTTCATCAGCCATACTATCAGATGTGCTGCTTTAAAAAATTGTGAATTGGACAGTTTGACACACAGAAAAAACCAGAAAACTTTAAAAATATTACACAGTACAGTGGATTAATGCTTTGGTTTTAGCTGCTTAATTATCTATTGCTATGTTGAAAAGTACCTTTGAACACAGCAATGTAAAGGATCAATCATTCATTTAGGTCATAATTCTGCAAGTTGGAAGATTCTTCTGTGTTCATCTGTGATCCCTCATGTGTCTATACTGAACCATGGGTCATCTAGGCAAGTGTGCTTTTGATGATTAACTAAATACATACATGCAATGAATGTTAAAATGCAGTTGGAAACTCACAGAAGGCTTTTGTATTTAGGAGTCTATTGCATTTTAAGTTGAGTAGGGTGCCAAATGTCTGTAATCCCAGAACTTTGAAGATAAAGACAAGAAGATCAGGAGTTCAAGGCCTGAGCCAGCATGGGCTACTTGAGGCCATGTCACAGGAAACAACATGGAGCCTATTACATTTTGAAAAAGTATCTATCAATTTACTATATTATCACAGCTTCTTTAATTAAAATTTAAAGATAAATTTTTCTCAAGACTTTGTTTTGGCAATGATGTGGAAACATACTCTATCCTGTCTCTCCCACTGAAGGCAACTGTAAGATCTAGATACAATGAGTGAAATGGATATTTGAGGACTCTATAATTTAGTGGTAGCAAACATCTCGGGGCAGGGGGGAGAGACACAAATTCAATGACCCTTATAGAATAGAAAAATAAAGAAAATATACACATTGGAATTTTTTCAGGCCAAAAGAACAAAGTTATGTTGTTTACAAGAATATAGATGTAACTGAAGATAATTGTATTAGTCAAATTAAGCGAATCACAGAAGACAAATATCAGATGTTTTGTCTCATTTATGGCTCTCAGATTTTATATAAATACATAGAATTATGTGAGTATACATACATATGCACACTCATGTCATGTCCCCCAAATAGGAATAAAACAACCTAGGGAGATAAACCAGACAAATGAGAGGGGAAAGGGGCAAGAAAAAGGAGGATTGTGAGTATGAGGGGAGATATGCTCAGAATATAATGTATGTTTCACACAACACATATGCAAAAGCTTGAAGAAAATAGACAAAAGTATTTCCACGTATCACAAAACTAGCTTTTATAAACAATCCTGTACAGGCAGACATAATCTTAGAAGTTCCTCTGAAAGTATTCAAAAAATTATTTTCTTAAAACAGTGCACAAATTTGAGAGTGCTAAGCAGTGTGTGTTCCTGCAAGGCAAGGTTGATTAACTAGATCTAATAATTCTATATTTATTACATACACACACAGCAAAATGACACTGCATCTTAAAATGTACACATTATGATTTATCAATTAGAATAATAGTCACAAGATTTTAAATGTGAAGCCTCAGTTTTTAGAATACATTTTATTTTTTCAATGAAAATTTAGATTTATATTCCTATCTCAAAAAATTGCTCTGTGATTGCATCATTTAGTCTCGACTTTAGCTCCTAGTAAATACTGAATTTAGTACTTGGACATTTAATATCTTGCCTATATATGTTTGCTGTCATTTCCAGTCATTAAAGAAGAGCATAATCTACTGAAATTTCTGCAATTTTCTTGTTCTTTTAATAGCCATACATTGGCTCTTCCTAAATTACACCAGTGTTTTCATAACAAAGACACACACACACACACACACACACACAATGTGCTGTGGGATGGTCTGTATGTCAAACATGTTGTTTATTGGTCAATAAATAAAACACTGATTGGCCAGTGGTCAGGCAGGAAGAAATATAGGTGGGAAAAGGAGGAGAGAATTCTGGGAACAGGAAGGCGGAGGGAGTGACTGCCAGCCACTGCCAGGACAAACAGCATGTAAAGATGCCGGTAAGCCACGAGCCATGTGGCAAGGTATAGATTTATAGAAATGGATTAATTTAAGATATAAGAACAGTTAGCAAGAAGCCTGCCACGGCCAAACAGTTTGTAAACAATATACCTCTCTGTGTTTACTTGGTTGGGTCTGAGTGGCTGTGGGACTGGCGGGTGACAGAGATTTATCCTGACCGTGGGCCAGGCAGGAAAACTCTAGCTACAACAATGTTTCTGCCAATCAATGAGTGACACCTAAAAGAAGGGCTTCAAAACAATCTTTAAAAATTCAAAGTCACAAGGCCATGAGATGGCTGAGTGGCTGAAAGTGCTTGCTGCCGAATCTGGTAAGCTAAGTTTTATCCCCGAACCTACATGATGAAAAGCTAACTCTAGTAGTACCCTCTGACCTCTATATGCACATCATTCCACGTGTACACCTCCACATACAAATGTTTTAAAACATCAAAGTTATCAATCTGTGTACACATTCTGACACATCTGTTAAGTTCAGTAGTAACAATCCTATTCAGTAAGTCAATTCCTGTTTTTAAAAAGACATAACATTTACACCTAGTTTCTAACGCATGGCTAGCTCATCAAGAAATAATCATTGTTCAGAGCCACACTTTTCCTGACACTGTGTGTGGCTCACATTTGGTTACTGCTTTAAAAAAATTTGCAGAGAAATGTATCTCATGCACCAGTCTTGACTGATAAGTGTAGCTCTTACCCTTCATCAAAGAAGCTTCTTTTTTGCAGCAGAGACCATTGTGGAAATCCCCAACTGGTAAAAATGCAAAGAACAGATGACCATGGGGTGTCCAGCCCTAGATGAGCTATCTACAACACAACCTTACACCTAAGGTACAGAGAACATTGAGGAAGATGGGATAGAAAGATTTTGAAAGCCAGAGAACCAAGAAGTCTGCTGTGAGATTGATTGTATCCTCTATATATGAATAACAGGGAAGATGCACCCATGAGATTGGAACAATATGGCTGCACAAACAAGGCCTGCTTAATGTCAACACCAGTTGATATGTTAACATCAACAGCAAATCTCACAAGACCCAACTTCTAGATGAAGAGCTACAGGCAGTTAATGATTGATGAGAGAAATAAAATCAGTCTTCTCTAGGTATCAGCCTTGATAGGTTATCCAATCACAAGTAGCCCCAAATATTAATTGGACTCAGAAGTTGTGTGTATATGTGTGCATGAGTGTGTAACAATAGTAGTTAAAGAAGAAATTGTGAATGTGAGGAGTCGGGGAGAAGACAGGAGGAGTTTCATACATACTTGTAATATATTTTGATCATATTCCCGTCCTGTTACTTTTTGTTTTGGTATGTGTATATGTGGTGTGCAATGTGAGTATTCAGGTATGAGCACCTGCACCAGCACCTGCACAAGTAGAGACGAGTGGAAACTGTTACTATCTTTCTGCACCACTCTGCCTCATGCCTTGAAGACAAGGTCTCTGAACAGAAAGCTTACCCTTCTGATTAGGTTGGCTGGCCAGCTAACTCCTGGAATCCATCTAGGATCACAGGCATGGACAGTTTTTTATGTGGTGCTGGGATCAAAACTCAGGGAGGTCCTAATGCTTGTACAGCAAGTGCTATCACTCACTGAGCCATCTCCCCAGCCACCCATTACTTCCATAGAAGACCCTGACTAATACAGAAAATGTTCTCATTCACAGACCTTGTCTTCCAACCTTCTTCTGCTTAATGTAGTCCATTGCAAAACTTTCCATGAAGCTTCTTATTTGACTGAGTTTTGCATTTCTAAGACTTATAACTGGTTACTTTGAAAATGCCAGCCGGGCGATGGTGGCGCACGCCTTTAATCCCAGCACTCGGGAGGCAGAGGTAGGGGGATCTCTGTGTGTTCGAGGCCAGCCTGGGATACAGAGTGAGTTCCAGGAAAGGCACAAAGCTACACAGAGAAACCCTGTCTCAAAAAAAACCAAAAAAAAAAAAAAAGAAAAAAAGAAAAAAAGAAAAAGAAAAAGAAAATGCCCGTGTCCTTACTGTCTTTCTCATTCACAACCTTTACTGTCTTCTTTAACTTGCCCAATTGTTTTTCTGTATTGTCTTGGAATTAACTGATCTTTGAAAGAAATCATTACTGTGAAATTTGGAGGACGGATTTTTGAGACAGTCTCAAGTAGCCTAAATTGGCCCTAAACTCACTACGTAGCAGAAATTGACCTTGAACTACTAATCCTGACTCTACCTAGTGATGAGATTAAAGTGTGTGCCACCATATCTGATTCTTCTTTTAAAGGTATTTTTATTTATTATTTATGTGTATGTGTGTCTGTGTGTGCATATGTTGGGGTATCCCTGGAGGCCAGAAGAGAGTGCTGGATCCCACTGGAGTTGCAGGCAGTTGTGAATGCTGGAACCAAATTCTAGTTCTCTGCAAGAGCAGCAAATGCTCTTAATCACTAAGCCAACCCTCCAGCCCCATCTTTTGACTATTTCATCCAAATTTTATCCATATATTAATTTCTTGCTGTGATTAAACACCACAAACAAGACAACTTATAGAAGGAAAGGTTTGCTTGGGTTTATGGTTCCAGTGGGATAAGAGTGTATCATAGTACTAGCTGTAAAGGATAATCATGCTACAAACCAGAGACTCAGAGATGCTAAGTAATGAGGGGTTAAGGAGGAATGCATATATCTCCCTGAGAAGGGAACATAAAATAGATTTTGCAGGTGGATTAGGGGCAGGTTGGAATGGGAACAGGAGGGATCAGGTCAGGAAGAAAGAGTACTGGGAGAGACAACAAACTGAGGCACATTTGGGGGACAAGGTAGAAACCTAGTGCAAACTCCTTGGAATCTATGAGGGTGACCCTAGGGAAGACTATTAATAATGGGGGATATGGAGTCTAAACTGGCCATCTTCTGTAACCAGGTAAGACGTCCAGTGGAAGGATTGGGGCACCAACCCAGCCACAAAACCTTCGACCTACAATTTGTTCTGCCTGCAAGATATGGTAGGATGGCCAACCAGTGACTGGTCTAATTTGAGATGTACACCATGAAGAGGGAGTCCATGCCTGGACAGAGGAGACCTAGGATAGAACCAAATACAACTGGCAAAAAAAGTCAATGCAATGATTCCTAATGATATTCTGCTATACTCATAGACAGAAGCAGATACAGAGACCCACAGCCAAACATTAGGCAGAGCTTGGGGAGTCCTGCAGAAGGTGAGGAAGGATTGTAGGAGCCAGAGGGGTCAAGGACACCACAAAATCAACTAACCAAGGCTTATAGGGCTCAGAGACTGAAGTGACAACCAGGGAGCCTGTATGGGTCTGATATAGGTCCCTCTGCACATGTTATAGTTGTGTAGCTTGGTGTTTTTGTGGGACAACTAACAATGGGAATGGGGTCTGACTCTTCTGCCTGCTTTTGGGACCCCTTTCCTCCTACTGGATTACCTCATTCAGCCTTGATGAGGGTATGTGCCTAGTCTTATTATAACTTGTTATGCCATGTTCAGTTGATATCTCTGGGAGGCCTGCTCTTTTCTGAAGGGAAATGGAAGAGTGGATCTGGGGGAGAAGGGAGGTGGGAGGGGCTGAGAAGAGAGGAGGGGGGAAGGGGGACTGTGGTCGGGATGTAATATATGAGAGAATTACAAAAAAAAAACCCAGTTCATTTTATGATGAGGAAACAGCAAGTATGGTGGCTGGAGCAGCAAGCTGAAAGCTCACATTTTAAATGGCAAGCAGGAAGCATAGTGAACTAGGGATGGTGTGTCTTTAAACTCTCAAAGCCACACTCAGTGACATACTTCCTCCAACACAGGCACATCTCCTAAGACTCCCCAGATAGTGCCACCAACTGGGGATCGAGAATTCAAATGCTCAAGACTATGGGGGCATCTCATTCAAACTATTACAATCCACTTCACTATGTTTGAAATTGGTTATTCCCAAGACACCAGGTTGTCATGACATGATATAATTCCAATTCGATTTTGTAGTAGTTTTTGTGTTACTTTGTTTCAACACAGTACATACTATGCCAAGACAGCTCTGCTTCCTTTGTACGTCTCACAAGAGTGGGATTCTTCTAGTAAACCAGGCAACTGAGTTGTAGACAGTAGACAATATTGTGTATACCCTTTGTGATTAGTCTTGTCAATAACATACAGTCTAAAAGGATATAAGATGAGCCTATGGTGTGGTCCCTTATAGGTCTGATAGCTAGTCTTTTTTTTGTTCCTCTACTGTTTCTGTAGAGGCTGATATCCAAGAACAGGCCTTTAGGCTCCTAATAGACATGCCTACTTTGATCCTCGTTGCCAGGTGAAGGCTTTTATTTCCCCTATTTCTTTTTTAATTGTTTGAGAATTTCAATAACATATATAATGTATTTTGATCAAACCCACCCCTATTCCCTTGCCTCTAACACCCCCTTTCACACTTTCAACTTCAAGTGATTTTTTTTTAACCCATGGAGTCCACTTAGTACTGCCAGTGTTTGCATGGGTGAAAGGCTGTCTATTGAAGCATGGGTAGCCTCTCAAGGGCCATATTCCTGAAGAGAACCAACTCTTCATTTATTTCCCTACTCTTTCAGTTAAAGTGTTTGCTGAAGTTTATGTAGTGTGGTACTGCATAACAAAGAGACAGACCTGTGAAACAGCAGAGTCTACAAACACAGCAAGTACATAGGGAACATTAGTGAGTAATAAATATGACATTTACGATCAATGGGTAAAGATGACCTTTTTAATAGTACTGAGTAGTCATTTGGAAAAAGATAAAGTTATACTTGTAGGTCACACCATACGCAAGCATAAATTTCAAATGGAACAGAGACTTGAATCAAGTTAAACCACTTAAATCCCACAGAGAAACCCTGTCTCGCAAAACCAAAAAAATAAATTTATTTACTCAGAAATTCCTGTGTAACCTGAGAGTAGGAAAAACTTTCAAATCATTCCTCAAAAACTAGATGTAATTAAAGATGGGTATTTTTGACTACAAAGAATTTTTCAAAATCTTATCCTTCTACTTTCGTGTCCCTCTCCGCATCACTTCATGTATGTAAGAAAACATGGGCTATTTGCTGAGCCTGGTTTATTTTGATTAACACAAAGAGCACTAGTTCCTATTTTCCTATAAATAAAAACCATAGCCTTTTCTTTATGACTTACTCCTCTGTGTGTGTGTGTGTGTGTGTGTGTGTGTGTGTGTGTGTGTGTGTGTGTAGTTTCCAAAAATGTTTACAAAGTGGAATAAAACAGAATAAACACAAGTGATAAACTGGAGAAAAGATTTTCAACCTGTATCTCAGACAAAGGACAATATCTAAAAAGAAAACCTCTAAGAAGTTGGGGAGAGACAGGTGTAGGGACTCATGCCTATACTCTTAATACGTAGGAGCCAGAGGCAGGGGAACCAAGGCCATTATTAAGCATATAGTTTGAAACCAGCATAGAAGAAATGAGACCCCATATTAAGTTGAGATAGACATTCCAAAGTGTAATTTTTTTTTTTTTTTGGTTTTTCGAGACAGGGTTTCTCTGTGTAGCTTTGTGCCTTTCCTGGAGCTCACTTGGTAGCCCAGGCTGGCCTCGAACTCACAGAGATCCACCTGCCTCTGCCTCCC
>CABHPR010125512.1:0-13024 GCA_902168415.1 Peromyscus melanophrys
AGAAATGTTAATTGAAGTGGATGGGGGAAAAGGTAGTCATAGTTTGGAAGGTGATTACCTTTTAGAGGAACTGTACACAGCTCTCTATACTAGTTGGCAAAATTGTTTCTGAAACTATTGCACAAAGAGTGAAATTGAAATTTAAACAATAATAGCTTATAGCAAAAGTTAGTAGTTTCACTGTTTAGGAAACATATACACAAAATATATCATTGAAAGATCCAGTATGGATTTATGAATTAAATAGAGATGAAGATATTTATAGATATGTCTATGATCATTAATTAACATGCATATATATATATATACATTTACATATACACTGATACTGTGCCAGCTTATGGTTCTAGAACAGTGCTACTCCACTATCATGAAGAACAGCTTGACCAGCACAGAAAAATGCTTGTGCTTCACCTTTACATGTTGGAAATACTATCCTTAAGATGGCTAAACTCTGACAACCACAAATCTGTTTTACATCTCTTTTGTTCAGCTCACTCTGATATTAAATGTTATATAAATGAACCATGCAATATTTCCAATATAGTTTAGTCAGAATGATTGTTCTTTCCTAGTAATATGAATTTAAAGTTTCATGGCTTGATGGCTCATCACTTTTTATTGTTGAATAACATCTCATCACATTCTTGTACTAAAGTTTGTTTACTTATTTATTTATTGAAAGACATCTTAGTACTAGTTTTTAAAGATTGGGAATAAAACTGCTATAAACATTTATATGAAAGTTTTTGTATAGTCATAAGTATTCAGATCCATTGCATAAATAACTAGAAGCGCAAATGTGGAGAGTCTTCTTGGAAAGATTACATTTACTGTTCGGGCTATTTTGATCAGAAAAATAAAAAAGAGAAATTAATAGTGGACTGTACTCTTTCCTACTGAAAAGGCATGTGTACATATTCGTGGTGTTTTCTAATATGACCTGAGAAGCTATAACTGGAAAAAGTGATGGAGAAGGACCACATTCAAAATGGAAGCTATCATCTATGTACTTCCTCCTAGTCTTCTGTGAAAATAAGCTATAGCACAGGTTCCATAGGGGTTGGGAATGATCTGTTTATGCCGTTTTCGAGACATACTGATTTATCATCTTTTCTCACATGTGTTGTGATAATGTATGAGTTATACATAATTCTGTTTCATAAAAGTCAAACAACATAAAAAGGGGACTTTCTGGGTAGAAAGATTGCAGGAGAAAGGGAGGAGTCATGAGACAGGATAATGGAGGTGAAAAAGACTAAAATACATTATATACATATATAAAAAGGCAAAATAAAATTACCTCAGATGATGATATAATGCTTCTTCTCAAGTCAAAATATGTCCTATTGATGCTGTAATGTACTTACTGCTTTAAATGTGCCTATGGGGTCCTGACAATATTTTTTCAAATAAAACATATCCTTTTTTTTTTTTTACAATTTTAACTTAGACCAAAGTAGCTTTAGACATCTTCATTTGTGTGGAAGGTGAGATATAATTCATTTTGTCAGTAGTTTCATAAAAAGAAAATATTTGGAGATGTTAGTGATAATATTATAATTTTTAAGAAACTCATAAATATTATCTGAAGCACTATCACAACAGAAAATGAAACATTGTGCCTCCCAGTGGTAGGAGAGAGTTGGAAGATTGAAGTTTATCTTGAGATTAGGGGATGATGGATAAATTGAATGAAGGTAATGTTGAGTACAACTGATGCAGAAGAAGCAGAGAGACCGCGGGGATAAAAATCAGTCATAAGTCAGGCAAACCTCCACACACTGTGAGGAGCTGGTGTATAAATAACTCTAGAATCACAGGATTAGCCTGTAGGGGCCTCAAATCTAGACAATCAGTGCACTGTCATTTATGGTTTTCTCCTTAGGAACCTCAAAGGCTAAATCAAGTGGATGGAGAACTAATAGCTACATACGCCACAGGCCAAAAAGACTTCTCTGAGGGCTATCCAAGGCTTCAGGATTAACCATACTGGAAGTGACAGTGCTTGTCACAAACAAGGCGTTTCAGAAGGAGCCACCCCAATAACAGCTAAGATGGGAAGGATTCACGGATGAAAATTCTATCCCCAAATCGCTGGGATCAGATAGTCAGGGATTCGATTACCCCGAGTGAAAAGGACTCCTCTTCCCTGTTGGATTAAACAAATAAAAATACATCACCATCACAACTCTTCAAGCTGCAGTCAATTAGCATGCTCTGCAGCCCTGAACTTTCGGTGTTCAGCAGTATTATTCTTTGCAGATTACACACTTGTCTGATCCTTATTCTGAGAACCTTGATTCCATTCAAATCTATAGTAGAAGCTCTAATTTGCTCTTCATTTCCTTTTGCCCCGCCCCCCACCTTTGTGAAATCCCAGCACCTTGTATTTACTTGAATGAGTACTGAAAATCACTCCATTGGTCAGTTCAGGAGGATGCTCTGACCCATGACAAGGCCATGCTCTAATCCATTGCTACTCAACTTCATTTTCTAGTTATTTTTCCCCTACTATTGAGAGCAGAAGCTTTATGCTGAAGGGTGTGCAGAAAACAGAACAACAGCCATAACCAGATGCAGCCAAAAAGATTAAAAGATGGGAGAAAAATCTCAGCTGCTGAAGCAAGCTCCGCAGCCATTGTCCCATTGCCTATTTATGCCTATTATGCTGGGTTTTGTGCTAAATGCAAGGAAGGCTGTGAAAAGAATATATTTGCAATATACCAGGGAATGGACCTTTTCTACTGCACAGGTTACAATGGTATTGAAAAGCTGTCATAAAAATTTATTTTCTATTGTTTATTACCCAAGATCACCACAAAGAAGCTCAAAATGTGGTTTAAGGAAGTAGATATCTCCTTTTCTAAAAATCTCAGACAAGAGAGTTCATCAGAAACATAGAACTTTTAAGTGACTAGTGCAATGATTTAAAGAATTATAATATTGAAATAATGATCTTAACATTAAAATGATGGGATATAAGGCCTGCATTGAAATGTGGGATGCATTGTCTGTGAGAGGTGGGGCAGAAAGTGCCATTGCAAGAAAAATATACTATGACCTGCTTCTGTGTGGGGGTGATGTGTTCCTTTTAATTTATTTTTTGGAGTGTGATAGCATCTTTTTAGATGGGAGATATGATGAAATCACAGGAGAGTCTGTTCCCTGTGACTTCAAGGTTAATAAGAGGAAAGCTTAGCAAAGACAGGGCCAGAAGACAGGGATGAAAAAAAAAAGCCTTTTAAAGCTACAGATTGAAGGGCTGGAGTGATATCTATGTGACATTTCACCACTGATGTTCTTGACTAATTATCAACAATTCCAAAGAATATCAGTGCAAGAGAATGAGTGACTCTTGACAGCTAAAAGGGACATAGCATCATTAAGTCTTTGCTTTATAGTGTCTTCTAAGCTTTCTCAATTGGAAAAAAAAATGATATCTCAAGTGTGTAAATCAGAAAGAAATTACATTAAATGATTAATGTCAAAACGATTTCAAAAACATTTACTACAATAGAAGCACTTACCACCTCAGTGGTAACATGTTCACAAAAATGTGGTCCAAAATTGATTAGATATTTATTCCACCATTGTTTGAAACAACACAAATTAAGAAAGTCCCTCTGTGTTAATCAGTAAAGACGTTACTAAATAAGATATGGTATATTCATGACAAAATGTATTATAGCATTGGAAAAATCAAACTAATCAATTTTAATGCTCATGTAGTATGTATAAAATGTTAGGCACTCTCCGGAATGTTTTACTGTATCTTAAGATCACCATATACAATATAAGAGGGAATGCTATTGGACCTCATTTGAAGGGTGAAGAAGGGTGAACAAAACAGTTAATCATTTCTTTAAACTCACAGAGACAGTTAATGGACTCAGAAGTCTGGCTTCACAATCTATGGTGTCATTCATGCACTTTTTTTTTTCCTGCTTGTCTATCTCAAACTTTAGAAGAACTTAAGATATAATTTGGAGCCGGGCGGTGGTGGCACACGCCTTTAATCCCAGCACTCGGGAGGCAGAGCCAGGCGGATCTCTGTGAGTTCGAGGCCAGCCTGGTCTCCAAAGCGAGTTCCAGGAAAGGCGCAAAGCTACACAGAGAAACCCTGTCTCGAAAAACAAAAAAAAACAAAAAAAAACAAAAAAAAACAAAACAAAACAAAAAAAAAAGATATAATTTGGCACAGAAAAAAAATCAAATTGAATAATACTAATTTCTAATGTAGTTACATTAGAAAAATAGCAATATACATTTATACCAGAGTATGTTATCCATGCAGAGTATATGTATCTATCTTGACTTTATACATGAGATAATATATTTACATATGAGAGAACATGCAAGAGAGTGAATACAATATGGGGAAATTTAATTATCTTCAACATTCTACTTCTTAAATTAAGAACATCAGAAAAACTCTTCTGCAGAACTAAGTATTAAATAAGACAAGTTAAACGTGTGCCTGGACTGCTCTTCTCAAAACAGAGGACATTGACAAAGCAACCACAACGTATTCTTCCTAATTAGGTACAAAGTACTGCGAGACTCCTCTCTTCTTTCCTTCAGGCCTTTTCTCTCATAAAGGACCCTTGCTATACAAGTCATAATCTGATATTCGAACACACATTGCATTTTTTTCTATCTTAGGCTTCTATTCACTGTCTGCTGTTCATCAAAACTGTTCTCTCTTTCAGCACGTACTGCTACTTTGAAGAAAGCCAGTCCCTGGTTCAAGGTCCTTCTCAAATGCCATCTCAGCAGAAAAGCTTTCTTGCGGGGGTTGGTTCAGTGTTCTTCCCCCAGACCCCCCCAATACCTTTTGGCCAGATGTGTAACTGAGAACCTGTCTTGTGTTTTTGCAGATGTTGTCTCCCAGTGTTGCAGCATCACACCCTTGAAGAACATCTTTACATCTGTTTATTTATTTATTTTGACATTGATAAGCTACCTACTACACTAATCAGGCTCCTTTTTATTCCTTTTTATGAAAACTGCCCACATAACTAATCTTTGTGAATTCAGAATGTGTAATATAATTAAATACTGTTTCTAGTTAATGTCCACTGTGCCAGCTTCCTCTCCACTGTGACAGGATGCCCGATATAAATGCCTTAAAGAGAGGAATCATTTGTTCCATGTCTAAGTTTACAGCTTTCTATAGTCTACTCCATGAAGACTTGGCTACATGTGCTGAGTAGAACATCATCATGACAACAGCTTGAGGCAGACAAGGTCCTACACTTCATGTTGGCCAGAGTACTGAGACCAGGTATAACCTTCAAAGGTGTGATCAAATATACCCACTTCCTTCAACTAGACTCTACCTCATAAAGTTTCAAGAACCTCCCAAATTAGTACCACCAGTTGCAGACAAACATTCCAACACATGAGCCCATGGTACTCATTTTACATTCAAACCGTAATGCCCGCAAATATGCTTTATCTTTCTGAAATGAAATGACTAATATCTAACTCTAATTCTATAACTTCTCACTCACCAAACATAGAGTCTGATTGTAAAAATTAGAAAGTTGTCTTCTCTGGTTCAAATTCTCTGCCTCAAACCTGATTTTGTTTTCCTTCCTAAACCCTAGTACAGGTTACCCTCTAGGGCATTGTGAGGAGGTTGCATGTGTGTAAATGGGAATGGGAAGAGAGCTCCATCTCTTGTACACTCATTTCTCCTTCCTTCCTCTTTCTTATACAGATGCAGAAGAAGGGTTATGTGTCCTTTTTCATGTAAGTGCCATCCTGTTTATGATGGTTATCACTATTTTTTGTCATAATACTATTTGTCAAGACACTATAGTACAGAGACTGACTCAATGCTGATATCTGAATGGAATATTTGTATTTATTCTTTGGACAGTCCTATACTGTCACTCCATTCCCAAAGGTGAGAAAACAGATCTAATCCATAGTAAGCCTCCCGCTATTCCTTTTAGTTCCTGCTACTGGGTTCTTGGATGCAGCCTCTCTCACCAGGGTTTTAGGTAGTATGCCCCAAATAAGTCCCAACTACTTCCCAGTGTCCTTAAGATAGATAATGAAATCATAAATGATTGCTGCCCTCTACTCATAGATGTTTTCTCCCAGGAAAACAAAGACAAACCTGGGTGATTTATAGAGCAAGCAAAATTTATTTCTCACAATTCTGGAGGCAGGACGGCCTGCTATTGAGGTGCTAATAGGTTTGAAATGATGAGGCTCCAATTCTGTCTCAAAGAAAGTTGTCTACTCACGGTGTTACTTCACGAAAACAGGAACGAGGAGACCTCTTTTCGAAGGGAATTAACCCATGAGGGTTGTACCAGCTCTAGCTTCCTAATTCTGTCTGTCACCCTGGGGCAGGTTGTTGACATATAAAATTGGGTTCAGGACACACAACCTTCAGCCTATAGTGAATACACACCAAATGGTGGAGAGGCTTGACCACTTTGAGGTTCCAGTATTAGAACCCCCGACACAGAACCCCTGCAAAGGGTTGTCAAATGACAACCAATGAAGAATAAATGAATCTGTGTTCCCCAAAGGGAAGGGCTTCTTTTCTGTAACCTTGCTCCCTTTATTCCTTTGCTCTCCATCCCCCACCTCTGAGATCAAAGCTTCGAGCTGGTAGACAATCTTCCATTGCTCCAGCAGCTGCTTCAGTGAACAAACACCCTTACCTAATAGTGTCCACACACAATTTGACATCCCTACTGATTTGTTTTCTCCCTTTAGTTTCAACCTCACAGAAATATCAATTTGCTCATCTTAAAAGGTATAAACCTCCCTAGGAGCCACCTCCCCACTCCCAAATATCGGCCAATGAACTAAAAGCACCATGAACCCAGTGAGCGAAACCTAATATTTCTGCAACATGTTTATTCTTTCCCTGATTTACCTTTACCCAGAAGGACACATGAGCAAGACAGAAGGAAGACAGCATGCTTGCTTTCACACACTTTAGGAAAATCATCTTCTGTTTGCATTCATAATCTCACTAGCCTCAGATTCCCTGCTTGACAGAGCCGGGGGCCCTGTGGGAGGCTGTGGTGATAAATATGAGTTAACCTTACTCAGCTCCTCTGTGCATGGGAAACTTTGTGCACAACCCTATAATAGACATTTCACCTCAGAAAGGGAGAGTCATATCCACAGACACAGCGTGGGAAGAATTAAAATCATTGTCCATCTGCCTGATCCCATAGGCTATGCTCCAGTCCCACCAAACAGTGCTTCTTCTGAGATTCGTAATTCTGGAACAGGATTCCCAATTCTATGAAGATCAGAGTCAGGGGGAGAAACTCTATAAAATATAAATTTGCAGCCATATTTCTAGAACTCTATTTTTAGAGGGCAGAACCTGAAGCTATAGTATTCTTTACATTTAAAGTATTCCCTGCTGTATCCAAAGATCAATTGAAGTCCAATATTTTAACAATCCACGTGGCTTGATGTGTTTGTGGGTCCCCTGGCAATGGGACCAAAACTTATCCTGGGTACAAGTACTGGCTTTTTAGAGCCCATTCCCTATGTTGGGATGCCTTACTCACTCAGCCTTGATGCAAGGAGGAGGGGCTAGGTCCGGCCCCAACTTGGTATGCCAGCCTGTGTTGACTACCCAAAGGAGGCCTTATGCTCTATGATAAGGGGATGAGGATGGAATGGGGGTAGGCGGGGGGAAGAGAGGGAGAAGGAGAGGGAGTCAGAACAGGGGTTGGTATGTAAAAGAAAAGAATTTTTTAAATAAAAAACACTTAAAATAAATAAACAAACATACCTAAATATAATCTGGCTCATTTTGATGAAGCATCATAGCTCGTTGCCCCCAACCCGCCCCCCATACAAAACACAACCTTTATCAAAGTCTGGTTAAATGTACTTAGGAGAAGTTTACCAAATTGTATAAATGCACTCCCTGCTGTGGAACAGCTACCATCATCTATTCATCTCTCCCCCATGCCCCAGCTTCTGTGGCTGTCCTGTGGATACGGCATGTAGGGGCTGGCCACTGGGTTTATGTTTACCTTATCTGTACTCTTCGTATTTTTGTAGAGGTCAGCATGTAGAAAAGAAATCGTTTTAATCTGCTCTTGCACAGCGCCCTATTTTATCCCTCTGATCATTTTATCTGCCCTTCTTCAGACCTTTCCTAGCTCCATTTCCTCCCTTTTAAGGTTCATCAACCAGAACCACATGGAGTGCGGCTGAACTAAAGTTTTGTACAAAGGCATTGCCCTTGGAGTTCCTGGGAGAGGCAATGTAGTTATCCTAAAAAAAAAAAAAAAGCCAAATCCTAGGGCTTGCAGCTTCAAATAGTATGAGAAATGAAAAGGGAGAGGCGCTACGGACATGAATAATAACTATTCCTCTTTTCTGTACCAATTTTCCTATCCCTTCATCCTTTCTAGCATCTTAAGTGGAAAATAGCATGAATTGATGACAAGACATTAGAAGGGCTACAAGGACTTGGGGGCAGCAGAGATGTTCATTAATATCTGTTGGTCTATACAGCAGCAGACAGCCTTCTAGAAAGAATTGTCTCTATCACCATCCATCCCCCTTGTAAATCCAGTACTTAAGATTTTTCATTCCTGCCTTTGTCTTCCTATATGTTTCCCTAAGTGATCTATTTCTTGCCCAAAGTGTACCCTAAATCCCAATCAGCTCCAAATCTTGCCCTTTCTATCCCTTTCTACTTTCTAAAGCAAAGCACAAAATTTGCAAGAGAAATTTTGCTGAGCCATCAGCCCCAGGAGCTAGTGATTTGATTATCTCGTTAAAGCAATTTATTCTCAGTGTGAATGAGGCTTAACCCTTCCAGGGCTTTTATGAATTTTAAAAAATATTTGCCAAACCCAAATGATCTAAGGATGCTCACAGTTTATGGGTGCTTTGGAATATGTGTGTGTGTGTGGTGCCTGGATGCAAGTAAGTGGTACACAAAAGGAGTGCTGAACTGTTTCTTCCATGAAGCTGTAGAGAAGTCATATCTGATCAGTAAAAGACAGAGAAAATCTTGCAGGAGAAACCCAGGAAAAGGAATCTCTTTTTTTTTCTTTCAAAAATCTCACAAACATAAAAGGATATCTATGTATCTATGGTTTAAATTTCTGTTCCTTCTAATAACTTTGCTTTCCCAAATCATCACTTTCCTACATATTGCTATAAGCTTGTCCTGTCTTCTGGAATCTCATCAATATTGCCTTTTGCATGTCCCTCCCTTTGTATGAATGTCTCATTCACGTCTTAGTGGTTATCTGTTATGCTTTAACCCACTGTCCAGTAATCATTTTTCCAAGCAGAAGGTAAGTCTAAATTACATTGGAGAAATCACTTCTATACACTATTAGCACAGGAAACGTGCTTGAGTCATATCCATCCTCAGCTGGGGAGAGGGATGTTTCTGACTGGTTTAAGTAAAGAAAACAGTATTGCATATGCTTCTGGTCTCACCAAGCGATTCAGTACTGAGATGAGGCCATCCAGTTTCAGATTGTTATGATACTGATAGTAAGAGAGGTCATTCTTGAAATGTGAAAAAATAGAGGATCAGAGTTCTAAAGGTTGTACCATTAAGCTATCACAAAAAAAAAAAAACTTTCAGAATGATGTCACAAGAAGGAGGGAAAGTAGATTCTGGGGTCACCAGTAGTACCATGAATTGAGATCTTACATAATGGATTGACTAATTCCTCCTCTTACCATGAGCATTGTTTGAAGTAACCGTGTTCTATCACTTGCCTTAGGATGCACAAGGACAGGTGTGCTATGGTGATTGCCTCAGCTTCTATTATAATCTACCACACAATTTACTAAATGCTAGAGCATTCTTCTGCATATCCTTTCTGAATTGTTGGCCACTAAGTCTTTTTTTTTTTCTGTGATAAACTTTATGGAAGTCACCAAACACATTTCAGTTTGTAATCCTTCTTACAGTTGAATATAGCCTAGCTAATTCACTTCAGACTTTTAAGTCATCAGTTCTGAGGAATAAACATCTTGTGTTATTTTAACTTTTTCTTCTATGAAATTCCATTCCTTTGAATAATGCATATTGTGACAATTGTCCCCAAATATGGTTCCTGTGATGGACTATTAAATGAATTTTTGGGCTGAGAACTCTGACACCTGTCTCTCACCCATATTAAAACCCTATTGTTGTCTATCCAGCCTAAATTAAAATAACTTTTATTAACAGCTATATTGTACTCTGATAAATGTTATGCTGCAAATAGCCCAGAAAAATTATCTGGAAATGTCAGTCACTTCACATACATATTGATTATAAATAACACATGGACTATTCCGAAAAATTAGGAGACAAAGATATTATAAGTAGTCATTGTCATCCATAGATATCTCTATACACTTTATACACATTTTTTGTTTATTTGTATATCTATATACATATAAACTTTATTTATACATTCTTTGTATATAACTTTTGGTCCCTTTGAGACAATCTCACGTAGCCTAAGCTGAGCTCACTACATAGTTGAGGCTGGCCTTGTAATCCTGCTATTCTGACTCTACCTCCAAATTGGTGAGATTACAGACATGCACCACCATGCTCAGATTTTATAAACTTTATTTTATACAAAATATATACTCTTCTTCTGTAAGCTTTTATCCACTTTGTTACTTATGATTTTGATGATATAGATTCATGTTTACCATGTTTCATGGGCTTTAAATTGCTGTTCTTTCACTGTCTTTTAGTTATTTTCAAGTGTGTCATTAAATATTGTATCAATCATTTTCTTACACTAAATATTTCAGAAATCATAGCTCGAATTTAAAGGCTATAAATAGTTGATGGCTTTGAGTGTGAATTCTTATTTTTTCCTCCATATCAAACAATTACTTAGTTATATCAACCACATTGTCAACATCAATATGTTTCCTGTAAGTATTTAAAAGCCTATATTCAGGATATTCATTTTTATCACACTGCTTTGGGCACAAAGGTTTACCCTGTCAAAATCATTGTAAGTCTTCTTTTTCTCACTAATGCATTATTTATGTTTCCCTCTGTCATACTGTCATCTGTAACTGATAATTTGCTTCTGTAACATAGTCAAAAACATAGACTAGGGCCATGCTTTATGGTTAGATATGTTAGAGTTCTTTTCTGGGTACTCTGTCGGTCAGTATTATTTGTATTCAACAGGTGTTTGCTCTACCTGACTTATTATCTTTGAACCTATTTTTAAATTTCATCCACTAGATTTAATGAATTGAAAAGAAAATCAGATTTGCCCATCACACCTCCAGAAAGCTTTCCCTGTGGATTAGAATAAGCTCACACCTGCAATCCCCCATAACATCTTCTACCTCCAGAATGATGAAACTGTCAGCAAGTAAGTCAGGTCAATAATTTATCAGAGTCTGCTTTTAGTAGATATTTCAGTATGAATGCTCTCATCTAGACCATTTGTAAATGTCAAAACTAGCTCCCAGAGTAATTTCTGAATTTTAATGATTAACTTTCTTCTACATATACAATACATTCCCATTCCCATACCTTTGATTACTCCATTGCAGCCTCCTCTTAGGAATGATTTCTCCTAATTCTATATTAACTCATTTTCAATAATATTTATTATGTAAAGACCATAATGACTTCTGGAGCTGGAGAGATGAATAGCACTTAAGAATATATACTGCTCTTGCAGAAGATCCTAGTTTTGTTCACATAACCATAGGTAAATCCAGTTCCCTGGGGACCCAACATCTTTGACCTCTGTGGGCATCTGCTTCAGCTTGCACATAGGCACATAGTTTTAAATAAAATTAAATATTTAAAAACAGATCACTTTTAATGCAGTATTCCTGGAGAATATTAACTCCAAAGAGCACATATTCTTGAGACAGGATATACTGCAGGATAGTCAAGTTGGAATGAGAAACAGTTTGTAATCGTATTTGTCTTTAGTACCCTTAGTCTATTCCTTTGTTAACCAAGCAGGTTCATGTCTAAAATTGCACCTTAACCAGTAGATATGAATATCAAAAGAAAGTACTTGAGCATACATTTGTGTATGACACCATGAAGCAGTGCATAAATAGTATACACTCATTAACAAACATAATGATCTTAAGTGTGTACAAATTAACAGTATCTCTTTTTGTCCTCATGATATTATGTTTATGGTATTCTGATTTCCTGGGTGCCAAAGCTGAGGACAAAACATTTGCAAGGTTGGAAGTATTAAATGACATACCCACATTCCTATTTTTAACTCATAATGGTCTAACTCAGTGATCGATTATTGATTGTAATTTGTTGTGAGGTATATTGCTGAAAGTAACTTCTACTTATCACAAAATATTAAATCTCATGGATTTAAAATATAAATAAAAGTTAGAGTGGTTCAAAGTTATGTCTTTAATTATGTCATCATCACTCAGTGGGATTTCATGCTTTTTTTGCAGTGATAGTAAAAGGAGACGGAGGTGCAGCAAGCATGAAATTAATTATTAATGCCTAACATACAGGCCTTCTGAAAGGCCCACAGGGAGCAACTCATACTGACTCCACTTTGATATTGGTGTCGACTATGAATTATTGCAGGACCTTATTTTCTTGTGAATGTTGTGATACTTTGTCAAAATCTGGGAATGCCCATGGGAATGTGTTCAACATATGAATGTCATCTGTCATGTGTCATACCAGAAGGAATAGCCAGAGTTGCTGGGTAACACTAGGCTACAACTATAGATGAGTTATAACGTAATTTATGTACCTCTTCTTAAAAGATTTTCATCTCCTCATTGAGCACACTGATGTGTGGGGTTATCTAATCCTCCAAGGGCAAGAAATTTCATTATTTTAAGATTTGAGCCCATAGAACTTGACTTATTATGTTTCCATAAGGGTGATCCTGTAGCCACCCCTAAGCTACTTAGATCCTATTTAATTAAGGTCATTAAATCAGAGGAAATACTGTATGTAAAGTGAATCCTTGGTAGTGGAAAAAACCTGGAATGACTGATGTTCAACAGTTACATTGAATTG
>CABHPR010125513.1:0-22401 GCA_902168415.1 Peromyscus melanophrys
AAAAAAAAAAAAAAAAAAAAGAAAAAGAAAAAGAAAAAGAAAAAAAGAAAATGAGGACATGGCCATTCCTAGATATGGTTGAAAAGATTTTTCTTGTAGATACGAGGGAGAACTCAGCCGAAGTAGAGAGAGAAAGTGGCAGATTGAATATGGCCTGTAGCAGAGACCAGTTCATGAGAGGAGAGAGGGTTGGGAAGAGCAAGAGAGGGGGAAGAACCCATGAGACAAAAAGGACAAAGACAAGAAACAAGATGGTGCATGGCCAGCACGGCTGGGTTATATGAGAAGGGAAGCTGGGTGAAGGGAAACAAATCTCAGGAACTGGAGAGGTTTAGGGTAGGGGTGGGGGCAGAAGTGGTAAGAGGAGCCAGGACTCTATATCAAGAACTTTCAATACTGAGAAGCCTGGAGGTTTGGTGTGTTAAATAGGAACCTCAGCCATTTGTCCTGTGTTTCTTTGTGACCTGACAAACAGCACCTGAAAATACTGGGGCCTTTCCTAGGGCAGCAGGGAGAAGACAGTACACTAGAGGGCAGTAGTGTGTGCAAATGATCATGTGAAATAATACAACTTATACATAAATAATTACAACTCAATGGCAAGACCCTGTTGCTGAAGCCATCACATACTTAGGGACAGAACACATGGAGGAGAGAGAGAGTGGAGCTCTAAGATAGCTTAGAGTGGAATCTTAGAGCAGGAATGTGTAATTTGGTTGTGGAGTGGGAGGACAATGTAGAGAAGGCAATACAGACAGGAATAACTAACACTGTAGATCTCTTTTAGAAGTCTTATGAAAACTTAGACTACAGATGCTCCCCCAAATACATACACATATGTACATATAAAAATATTTAAGATTGAGTTACTCTGTAGCAGGACAACAAAGCCCCTACTAGACAATACAGTCTAGAATTAATCAAAAATTTTTGAGTATTATAACAGGACCCCAGATTTTAGTAGGCCCCCAGCCATTAGCACAATTAACTTCATGATAGAAGTACCATTCAGGCTGTAAAACTCAGCACATAGACAACACCACCTTCCAAAACTAAAACAACATCCTAATCCATCAAAGTCCATAAAGTTCTGGGAAAGTCTCAAAATGTACTAACCTTACTTATTAGCTTCTGTAGTTCTGCTTCTAGCTAACTGTTCTTGTTAACTAAAGTATGTCAACACAGAACATAGTTTTTATGCTTAAAAGTTCACCCTGAGAAACGTTCCATGCTATTCTGGGATCCCAAATACCCAGTGTCATTGCCAGAAGGCTAATGAAGACTCTATTGGCTTAAACCCATGTCCAAGCGTTCTTCTCTGATGAATACTCCATAACAGTATAATACAACATGTTACTAACTTTTTCCTTCTGTGTTTCCTCTTTGCAGTGATTACTCATCCTTCCCCTGTGACCTATGATAATTTGAAAAAACTCAAGCATATGTTGGCTGCTCCCACATCTTAAAGTTCCACTTAAATATTTGCATTTAACACAGTTTTTTTTTTTAAGATTTATTTATTATGTACACAGAAGAGGGTACCAGATCTCATTACAGATGGTTGTGAGCCACCATATCGGTGCTGGGAATTGAACTCAGGACATGTGGAAGAACAGTCAGTGCTCTTAACCTCTGAGCCATCTCTCTAGCCCCTTAACACAGTTTTAATTTGTAATTTAAGTATAGATATGCAGAGTGAAAATACATCCTAAAGTGTCTACATGTTCTCACAATAACTGACAATTGGGAAATCATTTTTAGAATTTTCTCTTACATTTTCTCTTCATCTTTTGAACAAAATCCTATGTTAGGAAATTCATTGACCTCTAACAAATCTGTTGAGTGCTATGTGTGCATTTTTAACATAGGTACCACATTTGAGATTGGTGCGATGTCTATTTTTTTTCTTGGAATGCCATATATTAAGACTATGCAAACTTTTACTTCTGTTTTTAAAACATTACATGGGGGCTGGAGAGATGACTCAGCAGTAAAGAACACTTGATGCTATCACAGAAGACCCATGTGGTGGCTTTTAACCATCCACAATCCCAGTTTCAGGGGGATTAATGACCTCTTCTGTCTTTGCAAGGCACTAAGTGTGCACACAGTGCACATGGATATATGCAAGCAAAACAGTTACACATGTGAAAATAAATAAATTTAAAATATAAAATAAATTTTTATCTAAAGTGTTTGTTTTCTGAAGACTCCCTTTTCTTTTTCTGATAGCCAAAATTTACCCTTTAAATCCATGTCTCTTGTGTACCACCGCCTTGTCTCCATTCTGTCTTCCCCTGATTCTTTTGTGAGGGCAAATGTTCTCTATGAACTTAAGACCTTTTTACTCAGGACCTCTGGAAGAGCAGCCAGTGAGTGCTCTTAACCACTGAGCCATCTCTCCAGCCCCCCCAAACTTAAGACCTATAATTCGGGAAAGGTTAACACTGTGGCCAATGATAAATAAATATGTCAATACCCAATTACTGTAAAGAATGGATCTGTGTCTTTATGATTGAGGCCTCATGTGACATGTAGGTTCAAGTGGAGGGTCTGTCAGGTGCCCAGAAACTGTTCTGTTTAATCACATATAACTCTGGACTGGAATCATTGAGAAATTTGTGGAAAGGTAGAGTTAGAAAAGACATACTCTCTTACCTCCTACTACTGACTACTTAATCTTTCTAGGGAGCACAGAAATTGACAGGCATGTGTGACTTCATCATGCCTCAAAACAGATATTTTTGTAAGTAGATTCAGGTCACAGTTTCTTTGTTTCTCTTTTTGACCTTTAATGTCATGAAAGTGATGACGTGCCCACGTGTTTGTTGACATCTAGAATCTATTTGTCTCAGAAGAATTGCTGCTCTTACCATTCAGTTGGTTAGGATATTCAGGTGTAATTTACTGAATTAGAGAGATCAGTAGGTGATTTTTTTTTCCTTTGGAGGGGGCGATGGGGTTGTCCTACCCTTTAGCTCCAGTTTGGCAGGACTCTTTATGTAGCATTATGTTCAATCTTTAAGTATTAATTTTCTTGAGGGCATGGACTGAGTGATGTACGTAAGACATCACATTTCATGGAGAAACTGAGAGTCCCTGTTAATTACATTCTTTTTTATCTCTGTATAGAAGGAAGTCTTTCCTTATATTATAGGTGGAGTTTCTGAAAATGGGCTTTTATTATTAGGTTCACATCTCCATTTCTCTTTAATGGCACAGATAAACATTTAATATTGCTTCTTTATATTTTCAGACATATGAAAAAAGAATAATATATAATGCTTCTATATGTAACATAAATTTCTGTTAGAGAATAGCCTAATTACTAAACAAAACAAAACTAACATAAATAATAAAATTACTATATTTGGACCCAATAGTTTGATTTGTCTCTTGAGCCATTCTGTTTTATAAGATTTATTTATTTTTAACTTCTGCATGGGTTTTTTTTCCTGCATGTTTGTCCATGCTTCATGTATGTGCCACTGCCCATGGAGCATCATACCCCTGGAACTGGAGTTGTGAGCAGCTATGTGGGTGCTGGGAATTGAAACCAGGTCCTCCGGAAGAGTAGAAAGTGTTCTTAACTGCTGAGCTATCTCTCCAGCCCCTTTTGAGCCACTGTTATAAACAAAGTAATATTTGCAAAGCAATGTAGTGTAACTAGAATTCTCACATAATTTAATCTATTCAATTTATTCATAGAAAATTTTCTATTTTACACTTGAGTGAGTCCATACTCACTTCATTTCATGGTTACATGGTTATTTGATTTTTTGGGGGAATGCCCTCATTTTATTTTCAATTCTTCACTAATGACACTATCTGTGAAATTTCTGAAATTGTTATTTGTCTATGTGTGTTGTGTATACATTTAGGGAAGAACTGGATAATCAACTGGGAATAATGCTCATTTTTATGTACTTTATACTAGCCCAAATATTATAATAGAATAATCTCATGGACCATTTGATTTCATGTGCTATTGTTTGTAGAGTTGACATCATGCACTGTGGTTACACTTTTTGTTACTATGGCAAAAACAAGGAAAGAAGGAAAGGAAGGAAGGAAGGAAGGAAGGAAGGAAGGAAGGAAGGAAGGAAAGAAGGGAGGGAGGGAGGGAGGAAGGAAGGAAGGAAAGAAGGAAGGAAAGAAGGAAGGAAAGAAGGAAGGAAAGGAAGGAAGAAAGAGAGCAAGTAGGGGGTATACATGTGAGGGTTCACAGGGAGGAAATTATATAGTAACATTATAATTTCAAAATAAAATTTAACAATAGCAATAAATATTTTTCTAGTTAAACATAAAAAGTAATGATGTATTTCAAATGTAGAAACCTGAAGAATGTGACCAGACCCTTAAATAATCCTTCAATATTACTGTGCATCATAAAAATTCATGATTGAAAGAAATCATGTAATTCTACACCATAATGCGATCGTTGTGTCTATTTGTCAAATCTTTTATCTAGTGCTTAAATTGTAGACATGATAGAATGTTGATCCTGAAGAAAAAACCGAGAAAATTCTTCAATCAAGACTCACCTTTTATAGCCAGGCAGCAGTAGTAGCCACAACGTTAAACCCAGCACTGGAGAGGCAGAGGCAGACACACCTCTGTGTTTGTAAGGTCAGCCTGGTCCACAGAGTGAATTCCAGGACAGCCAGCGCGACACAGAGAAATCCTGTCTCAGGAAAAAAGAAAAAAAAACTCACCTTTTACTTACATTCAAAATAGTCATCCTCAAGCCAAACTGTACAACTTTAGCAAGGATGTGAGAAACTCTATAGAGACAACTTCTGAATGTGACAGCACATGCTTGATCATGCACAGCCAAGAATTTCCCAATTGCATGCTGAAAAATCTTATTTAATTAGTCAAGAAAATAAGAGTAGTCTTTTGCCCACCTCCAAAACACTAGGATAGACTGATACTAAAATCACAAGATTTCAAGACATTAGACAGGATGGTGCCCTATAGTGAGCAAAACCAAACTAATACATGGATTTGACATGTATTTCATTGGAAGAGAATACTTATATTGGAGTAAATACGAAAATATTCTTTGGAAAATTGTTTTTAATTCCAAGGACAGTTTGTTGATATGTAAAATAATTGGTTGGTTTGATCTGAAATAAACTGGTGCTGTATTATTTCCAAATGGTTCTATATTAACTTTTATCCATTGTTGCCACATCAGAGCTGATGAAACTAAGACAGGATACAGGTAGTTATGGACTGGTCCCTAACCATCTGAGGACTCCAACCATCTTGAGAGAGTTCTCATTTGCTTCATGGATAAAGGCCTCTTTGCCTGATGGATGATGATGATGATGGTTGTATGTGTATGGATGCTTTGCTTGCACATGTCTGTGCACCACGTGTTCTTGGTATCCACAAAGGCCAGAAAATAGTGTCATATCCCCCAAGACTGGAGTTACAAACAGTTGTGATCTTCCATGTTGGTACTGGGAATCGAACCTGGGTCCTCCGGAAGAGCAGCCAGTGCTCTTAACTGATAAAACATCACTACATCCCATGGTTTCTATTTTTGAGACAAATTCTCTCTATATAGCCCAGGCAATCCTAGAATTTACTTTGTAAATTAGTCTGTCCTTAAACACAGAGAGATATACCTGCCTCTGCCTCCTTTGTACTGGGATTAATGTGCCACCATGACTAGCTCCTGCTAGGTTCCATTCCAAAAACATTAAATATTAGAGCATTAAAACTAAAACAAAACACCCTTGACTCAAAGGACAAACCATAGCAATATCTCCTAAGGAAAGCAATTTAAATGATGCCCAAGATATGTACAATTTTCTGCACCCGATAATAGGTTTCCCTGCTGACACAGTAAGCATGAGCAAGCATTGCTGAAAAAGTATAACAGGTTTATTTGAGCAAAGCAACTCCCAGGTGGGTTCTCTAGTCTGAGAGATCAAAGCATGAAGAACCATGCTGACTAACAAAAGCAGGGAGACTTTATAGGTTGCAGGTGAGTAGTGACAATGTGTCAGCCACAAGCTGGGTTTGTGCCCAAGTATGGTCAAAGGTTGAGCACTTTAGGCAGGGACTTGGGCAGCTGCCAACTTCAAAGGAGGTAATTGCAGGAGCCACCAAGATACATAACTGGGTTTTTTGGTCCATTTCCTTTGTTTGGTGACACTATGAGTGGGTGGAGGGTAGAAAGAGAAAGAAATGGGGCTTTCCTGATCATGCAGGGCAGCTGGATGCTCCAACTGAACAATATGGAACTCAAAATCCAGAGTCATGTGAATGGATGTCAAAGCATTTATACCATCTGAATCAATTCAAGGGAACAGGAACAAAATGATACCCAGGCAAAAAAACATTAGCAAATGATTGTGGAGATGAGGACAATGTAGGATATGAAAATTGGATTCAATAACAAGTTAGAAACACCAAAGAAATCTCAAACTGAAGTTAAAGAGGAAATGAAAAATACAATGAACTTAATAAAAACTGAATCAGATTGTGTAAAAGACAATATCAGGGGTTGAAGACAAGGTAGAGCAGCTGGATGGCTCAGTCAATGAAAATAGTGAATTAAAATAAAATACTCCATCTTAGTAGAGTAGTTAAAGGTAAAAGTGAAGTTCCATCTGTATGTTCTTCTCTTATATGAAATATTCTGTATTTTAGACACAGTAACTCACTCTTGGGTTTTCCTAAGAAGCTGTATTAACATTTCCATTATGTAAATGAAATATTACTGAAAACCCATCTTTATCATTCCCTCTCAGACCTCCATTATTACCAGTCAATATCCAGAATTGCAATGTTAGCAATGTTGACATGGGGGAAGACATGTCAGGAACTCAGGATTTGGGAAGGAAGTAGGTGTCTGAGGAAGTTCATGGTCAGTCAGATCATTGCTAAGAACCTAGTGTGAATTCATCCTGTGCTTTAACTCTTTCACCACCAGTTTGCTATATTGTAGATTTACTCACTAAGAAACGTTTGTCTTCTGGGAGGCATGCTAAAGGTGCTTTGTCTTGTATAATATTTGAGGGACCAGCCTTTAATATTATACATCCCAGGGTCTCAGGAGAGAGAACTATGAATAGCAAGGGCTATTTTTGGGAAATAGAATCTCAGCACACCGAACTCTATAGTCCACTTGCTTTAATTCCTCTGGGATAACATCCTATTTACACAGCTTCAGTTCTGTTCTCGTACCTAGCTCCTTTCTTGCCTGATTTCTCTCTATATTTATCTACTGCTTCCTCTAAGTTCTATCTTAATTCTCTCATCTTAATTCTGCCCCATCTAGGTCCTTTTCTTACCCAGCAAGTACTTCCTCATCTTCCATCTTGTCCACACATTCTCTCTGGTCAAAATCCTCCTTATCCCTCTTCATTCTCCATTTCTAAGTTCTTCCCAAGTCTCTCAGGAGTCCATTTATAAACCCAAGCAATAGCAATCCCCTGGTCAAGCAAGGTCACCAGGCTTGAATTCTACGCAGTCATAAAGGTAGTTAAGAATTTTCCTCAGACAGTGACCACCAGGCTTTCTTTTACAATCCAAAATGGGGGTGGTAAAAAAGGTCAACTGAATGCTAATGACCAGTTATTATATCAAAAAAGGGGATCTATGTGCTCAGTCTACATTCTGAGAAGTGGTTAGGTAAGAAGTTAAGAGGTCTATAAAATTAGTAAACCTGTAAGAAAGGAGGGTCTGAGCTAAATTGTGTAAAGTTATTACTTAAGGTACACCTGACCTAGGCAGTGTCTCCTTGTGGAATTTACCTTAAATCAGGAGACGAGCATGTGGTGGTCTAGACTGTTATTTCTGTTAGTCCTTGAAAGTGGCTAAGGGAGATATCTGATTCCAGTGCTGAAAGAGGAGAAATGGATGGGCTGGAGGGAAAGGAAGCCTTTCCTGAGGCTGTTCTCCAAAAACCTGGAATGTATATGTCTAGAGAGTGATCAGTCCACACTGTTAGCCCTTCTTAGGGAAAAATCAATTGGGAAAACTATGAAGGCACACTTGATTTTAATAACAGAAGACAGCTGATATATAACAAGCCAAATAACACCAAATGCTCCTTGGAATTTGGCTTCCTCTGAAGGAATTCCTTGATCTCTTCAGGTAGTGGCTTTGCCATAACCAGCTAAGTTCTTATAATATTTTCCTGTGGCCCGTAGCTAAAACATCATGGCTAATCTTAACTAGTACAAACTATACATAGATGAATAGAAGAGAAATTATCCATGCAAAGGAAAATTACAGACCACTTTCCAAGATGAAAATATGCAAAGAGATTTTGTCTGTTATGCAGAAAAAGAATTCAAGTCAATTTAATGCAATACAGCAGTGAGAGGAACAGAATGGGAGAGCAAAGAAAGAGATATCTTGAGGGAGGGAAACATTATGGGGTAAGGGAAAAACCTAGTGCTAGGGAAATTCCCAGGGATCCACAAGGATTACCTCAGATTAGCAATAATGGAGAGGGTGCCAGAACTGGCTTACCCTGGTAATCAGATCGGTGAATCCCCTAACTGTCATCATCGAGCTTTCATCCAGTAACTGATGGATGCAGATGCAAAGATCCTCAGTTTGCTCTGGCAGTCCAGTCATAGAGAGGGAAGAAGATCATGATGGGGAAATCTACAGACAACAGAACCAAGCTCAAAGGAACTCTCAAACTTTAGACTGACAGCTGTGGAATCTGCATGGCACCACACTAGGCTCTCTGGAGTGGAATAAGGATCTATCCCTTGTGCATAAGCTGGCTTTCTGGAGCCCACAGCCTATGGTCAGATGCCATGCTCACCCTTGATGCAGTGGGGAAGAGCTTGGTCCTGCCTCAACTGAATGTACCAGGCTTTGCTGACTCCCCATGGAAAGCCTTACACTTTTGGAGGAGGGGATAGGGGTGAGTCAGGCAGAGAGAAGGCAGGGGGAATCAGGACAAGGAATAAGAGGGATATCTGTGTTTGGTATGTAAAATGAATTTAAAAATTTTTAAGGAAAAAAGAAAGTTATGAAAATACATATGTCATCTACTAAAGCATCATGGAAGATCATAATTAGAGCAATCTATTCATAGAATAATACAAGAGAAATTATCCATGTAAAGGAAAGTCACAGGCAGGTTTCAAGATGAAAATGTCTAGACTCAGAGATGTTGTGTTACACAGAAACACAATTCAAAATGATTTAATGCAATAGATGCAAACTTGTTTCAACACATAAGAACAATTCAATATATGTCATTAAATATCTAGGCTCAATGAAAGAAGAAACACAACCATGCCAATAGATTCATCAAAATCCTGTGGGAAAATAACACATTATCCAGTATAAAAGCTCTAATGGGAAAACAGAAGGAATATGCTTCAGCATAATAAAGATAATGTGAAGAAATCCTAAAGTTAACATTCCACAAAATTAAAAAAGGGGAATAGTGTCATGTTAATCAGAAGAAAGGCAATGGTGTCAATTGTCTCTACAGTAACTTAACAAAATGCATCAGCTAATGCCCAAAGTTAAAAAAAAAAAAAGATGCTTTTTAAGGGACATATTCAGGAATGTCAAAAAGATAGTTATACACAATTCAAAACATATAAATATGCCAGTGATGGTCATATATGTCTTTAGTTCCAGAACTCAAGAGGTAGAAACAGGCTGTGTGAGGTGAAGCCAGCTTGGTCTACATAGCATGTTCCATGGCATCTAAGGCACCCCAATAAGAACGTTTTTCCAAAAAAAAAATGAAAGAAGATATAAATATCCCATGAGAAGCTCACATCTGATGACTATATACAGAACATATAAAATTCCCATACAATATCATTTGGTTTTTTACCTATGAACAAAAAGATACTGAGAACTCAGCACACCACTCCATTTTCTCAAAGCACAATGGACTCACTAGCATGGCATTCAAACTTGAAATATGGCTCTGCAGGCTGCTGAGACAGAAGAACCATAAATGGTTTTATCAGATGCTGACCCTGCACACTACAATACAGAGCTTCCAGGCAAGGTATGTGTACTGCTGTAACAGTGCCAAGACTATTTTATGGACAACAGGTTTTCTGGTTGGATGTGCAGATAGCTCCACATAAGTAAACACAGGCATGCCACTTGAAATCTGGATAAAATTCTATGAATGGAAAGGTCAAAGCCTCTAGGAGGGAAGTCATTCTTGATATTTTGTTACATATACAAATTACTCAAACTCTCTTTACATGGTTCTCTTCACGGCACAGCCTAGAGCTTTCACCCATAGTCAGAGAAACTTGTTCACAATGTACAAGAATATTTCAGAGATTCTTCATTAGTCCAAAATAGATAACAAGTAACTGCTGACTGCACAGCCTATAATGAGAATATCACATCAACACATTCAAGCCACAGGGGACATTACAAAAGAGAAAACAAAAGATTGTAGAAGCTGGAAGATGGAGAGTTGACCAATGCTGATGTGGGAGCAAAATTTGTTATTTTCAATATAACTAAGTAATTAGAATGGCCTTACAATGTTTTAATGCTTGGTTTATTATTAAAATGATATGGTAAACAAAAACTATGTGTGTAAGGAAAAGAAAAAAAAGCAGAAGACCTCTAAAATGAAAGGTTTTATTGACAAAAGGAATGGAAGATGAACTGGAAGCTGAAAAGTTGTCCCATACTTATGGAATACTGACACATTGCTATAATATATTCATTCAGAGAAGACAATGTAAAAGGAAGTTTGAGTTCTGTAAATATGTGAAACAATTACTATGAAAGTCCTCCATATATTTTGTGAAGAAACAGCCAAAATAATCTGCAAATGATATAAAAATGTGGAAAAACACAAAGCACTTAGAAACTCTGAGAGTAAGATCAAACCCATACATGACATGAAAATATATTACAATACTGTCATGAAAGGAACAGTAGGTATCAAATGGAAGATAAGGTAGATGGGGTTTAATACTCTATGAAGTTACAATGCAATTCTTTTCAAAATCCTGCAGGTACTATTTTAGGACATGGAACCTTAATTCTAAGAGATAGAATCTGTAATAAAATAAAAATGTGCCAAAAACTTGACAGTTGGAAAAAACTTGAACGCAGCAAATTTTCAAAGTTTATACAACTTTCAACTTTGTAATGGCAACCAGTCAACATTGGTATGAAGACATGGCCAGTGATATGAACGGAATAATGACAGCCTCATTCCTATGCAGTCAAAAGGATATTTCCTCCTAGTATTAACTCTTACAGAGTATGTCTTCTCCAACAATTCTCAATAGAACTCTTCAGAATCATTTCAAATGAAGCAGAATGTCACAAAACTGATTTCATGTCTGGTTTACAATGTCACTTTAACCCCTAATTACCATTGTCTCAATGCTGCCAACATTTCTGGATTCCTTGTTACTGTCTCCTCTCAATTCACAATCCAGTGGTTTTTGTTCTACTCAGAGAAAAATGAGCCTGGGTCAGAAGTGTGAGAAAGGCATATGGGAAAGATATTCTTCAGAATGCACCTAGATTCACTAACATAGAACTGTGCTCAGTAGATAAAGATTAAAAAATTAAATATAAGGATTCTGGAAATGATTTCTTACCAGTCATATAGTTTAAAAAGACCAAAATTTATGGAGCATTTTTACCTTGGATGTCTTGAGGCCCACTTCTAACTGAAAATCACTCAAAACTAAAGGATATAAAGGAAATGTCAGATTGTCCTAACAATATTATACAATACTGAGTTTCTGAATTAATCATGGAACAAAAACAAAAGGAACCTAACACCTGACAAAAGAAGACACGCAAGACAGAGAATGCATCATGACAAGGTTCCTTGTCCTTTGACAATTTGACTGTATTGGATGACACATGAGACTCATTCACACATACCTCATGCATGTGTAAAGTAGTTTGAAAGGGAATCCTGTGGAAGAACACAAAGGCTGAGCATGGTGCACTCTGAAGATAGAGGCAGCCAAGGATAGCATGATCTACATAGTGAGTTACAGCAAAGGGAGGGCTGTGTAAAGAGACACTTTCTGAAAAGATAAGAAATAAAGAAAAAATGGGCACTTTATTGCTAGGCATAGTTGTGCATGCTTTTAATCCCAGCACTCAGGAGGCAGAAGCACGTGGATCTCTTAGTTCAAGCCTAGCTGGATCTTCAAAGTGAGCTCCAGGACATCTATGGCTCTCACACAAAGAAATCCTGTCTTGAAAAACCAAAAAAGCACGTTATTTGCAATATTATGTGCATAAAACTTATGTACAACATCGAGCCTTGTGCACTGGAGAAGCTAGGAAAGCTTAACACACAGCTTGCCTCTTCAACAGAATGAGATGTGAAGCTGCTATTCCTAGAACACTAGGAATGATATTGTTTTACAACCTGGTGATCCTTTGCTGTCTGATGAGACAGGCTCTGCCTTACCTCCCAGAATATATGTTTTTACTTATCCAAGACCTTTCCCCTAAATCTTCAACATTGCTTTTAGAGCATAAAACCCACTGTTATGAGTGAGGTCACTAGTGCTTTACAGTAGTCTGAGTAACTTCTATGTTATGTTAGGGTCAGGCCAATCCTAACGGCCATAGGCCAGTTGTACTTTATAAGGAATCTCAATGTAAACATGTCTTAAATTTTTGTGCACTTGGGACTGAGTTAATTGTTATCTGAATACTTTTTTCAAAAATTGTGCTGTGCTTAAATATGACTAAAGCAAAATGATCTGGGTCAGACTATAGAAGTCCTGTTCCAGCACCAGTTATAATAAAATTGGGCTGAGCCAAGTTTCATTCTTGTTTCTTTGTTGATCAGTTTTTCCATCCTGGTGTAAAGCCTGCAGGGGAATCACCACAGCTGGCACAATGTGGGACACACAACCCTCAGAGAAGGTAAGAAAAGTTTAATTTAAAAAGAAATTAGGGGTTTAGGAAATTCGGATCTCTCACCCAAGGGGTAGTGACCATACGTGAGAAAGTGAAAATTAACATGTGTTCTTCACAGTTATTTGAAACAAAGCATTTTGTTCAATTATAAAAATATTTGTTTTAGATCCAAAGGAACAAAATATTCAAAGCAAAAACTCTACAACTTTATATGTATATCCTATGAAAAGAGAGATAAAGTCCATGTTAATTATTTTACAAGTTGGAGTACAATAATGTATTGTTTGCAGCTACTCAGAAAAAAAGGGAGAGATGGAATTTTTCAGCCACAGATATGGGAAGGTCTTGGTAGGATGTGCCACAGTCAACTCCAGATGCACAGGCTTCCCAATAGTCACAGAGCCATAACACTCATTGAGTGATCTTGCTAGAACTCAAAGCCCTCAAACCTCCAGCTTTTATGACTGCCAGGGTTTGATGGTGCACAGTGAGTTCCAAGGAATGACCCATGGAACTCAAACACCAGAACATGAGCTAGCTTGCCTGCCTCAGAACTTAATGTATTTATTTGATTGATTTTTGTTTAAATGTTTAATTTTTCTCATAGCTGAAATAACTCAAAGTTAAAGGTCCTTTTATGGGAAATGTTTTATTTTTCACTCATAGTGGGAATAACTAATTTACAATGGTCCCTTCATGGGAGAAAAAAACAACGCCTATAGTATAGAAATAATTGCAATCAGGGTACAAAGCACTAAGCCAATGAATGCTGTTTGAATTTCTAAAGATATTATTCATATAATATATGGAGTATATTATCTTTTCCTGATCATCTAATTAATGCTTAAGTAAGTGTTTAACTTTCATGGTAAAAGCAAAAATTTTAAATTGAGTCTTATTATTAGGAATGCTCTTATCTGTTTAGTACTACTAGAGATTTGTCTCTGTTCTTTATGTTGCTTTCTGAACGTTCTCAGTTAAATTCTACAACAAATATATCATTTAAAACAGAACAGGCTATTAACTTATTAAATAATACAGTTGCCAAAGAGGTAATTCAAAATAAACCCTTGCCGGGCAGTGGTGGCGCACGCCTTTAATCCCAGCACTCGGGAGGCAGAGCCAGGCGGATCTCTGTGAGTTCAAGGCCAGCCTGGGCTACCAAGTGAGTTCCAGGAAAGGCGCAAAGCTACACAGAGAAACCCTGTCTCGAAAAACCAAAAAAAACCCCCCCCAAAAAAAAAACCAAAATAACCCTTAAAGATAAATAGCCTATGAAAATCATTGTGATGCTAGAAAAAAAATCAAGGTCTTTTATTTGTTATACACTGATAATAATTGAAGGGGTTACATTAACATGTTACTGGGAATCCATAAAAACTCATCCAAAATTTTCCCTCTTAAGATTTTGAACATGCTCCATGGGTATTGCTGCTATTTTTTCTTCAAAAACTTAGAAATGGGAAAATGTAGAGAGCAGGCTTGTGCACCCAGATAAGGAGTGGACAATCCAGAAAAGTTAAACACACAGCATACTTCTTCAATGGACAGGCTCTGTCTTATCTCCCAGAATTTGTTTTTACTGATCTGTAGTAGAGGCTGGGCCCATAGGGTCGAGGAAATTGACTCCAATTGATTGCCAGGGTATGCACATGATGTACTTCCTTATGAACCAACTTGGAGTCTGCCTGAGGGCTTAGTAACATGCACTGTCAGAGTTCCTGATCGTACCCAGACAATGAGAGACAACCACACAATGACACAAGATTAGGACACAGCATGGGTACTGGGAGGATATATAAGGCCTTCCATGTTATTGAATAAATAAGTTTGCTGTTTGCCTTCAACTGACTCCCAGTGTCTGTGTTGTTGATGCTGTGCCTTCACACGCCCTATCCTTAGGGAGCAGTTAGTGTTCAGTAGCATCTGGCACCCAAGGTGGAGCTTCTGTTACTCTCTTTTCTGAGACAGATTCTTATCGACTCCCTCCCTTCACTCATGGTGCTTGACAGCCAGCCCCCAAGATGGTGTGTTTCGGTTGAAGGGCCCTCAGTGTTGTGATCTTTTGGTCTGTTCAGCAAGGAAGCATTGGGACTCCCATTTCTTTCCTTCTTTTGTGTTGTCTGTCATGTTTGCCTGTCCCATTAGGGAGGCACATTTTTTTTCTGTTTGCTTTCACCCAGAACCTCCACAAAATGATTTGACAATCCATAAGGGGTGCCTGGAGACACCTTGTGGGCATAAGGCCTGAGGGCTAAAAAGCTACAGAAGTGCCCCACTAAGCATGACAAGTGATACAAATTTTCACCCTTGTTAATGGTCATCTTCTCTCTGTTGTTTGCTTGCTGTTTCTCTATAAAAGATGCGTAATCTTTTCTACACAAACACCACTATGTCAGATATCTCTACAACATCCAAATGATGAGGAGAAAGTCATTTTAGGCTCTGCAAAATCTGTAAAGGAGAAAGCAGCTGTAATTAAGTCATGTACTGTTTCCCTCTCTGGTCTACCACCAGTGCAGGCTCCTATGCCACCATCAAGGTATTCTTGGGGTGAGATACCCCACTACATGCCTCCCTCAGGAGGTGAATAGTCTTCCACAGGGCCAAGAGTCTTACAACCCTCATAGCCTGTACCACTGTCAGGCCATAGGCCCATAGAAGCCTTCCCAGTCAAGGTGGACAGCTAACACATGAAATTTTCCCATTAAGTCAGGAAAGGACAGAGGTTATGGCCTTTGACTCTATTTCTTGAAAGGGTTTGGCATGACATAAAAAGACTGTTAGATCCCTTCTGGATTTTAACTCATTTTTGATTGGCAGGGTGGTGATTTTAAGCTTTCTCCTTTTTAACAGTCTCTTACAGCACATCCGGAAATGGGCAGACACTAAGGGGACTCTACAGGTGTTAATGGCTCTTAGGCATCCAAATCATAGCCCTCCATCGTAGGTTGTGCATGCCTAGCTTTCTGAAATTGATAAGGCTGCTGACTGATCCTCCCCACTTGGGGAGACTCCCCAGGGATGAATACTCTTTGAGGGCTGATAGTCAAAGACAGGTAAGTGCTCGTTTGGCAAGCCAATCTAAGACAGGCACAATCTAATTGCTGAGCATCCAAGGCAAGGTAAAGACAGCCAGGGCATAGAACTCTGACTGCTGCTGAGCACACATGTAATAAAATAAAAGGGTGGATATGTAGTGGGGCAGGTCAATAGGGTCGAGAAAATTGGCTCAAACAAGTTACCAAGGGAAGCACATAACGTACTTCCTCATGGGCCCACCTGGATTCAGCTTGAGGGCCTAGTAACTGACACTGTTTCTTACATTTTATATATTGGTAAGGTTTCTTGTGCATGAATACTCTAATGTCTTCTAAGACATGGGGGAACTGATAAAGAATTTCTGACATGTAGTACACATGAAGGGTTTTTCTCCTGTATAGAATCTCTGATGTTTTCTATGATCTGAGCAACTGATAAAAGATCTGTCACATTCCCTACATTGGCAAGGTTTCTCAACTGTATGAGTTCTCTACTGAGGTCTAAGATGGCCTTTCTTGCTAGAAGATTTGTCACATTCACTAAATTTCTAAGATTTCTCTCTTGTATGAATTTTCTGGTGACTTTTAAGATGGTCTTTCCAGGGAAAGGATTTGTCACATTCACCACATTTGTAAGGTTTCTCTCCTGTATGAAATCTCTGATGAGATCTGAGGTTGTGTTTATGGAAAAAGGATTTGTCACATTCACTACATTTATAAGGTCTCTCTCCCGTATGAATTCTCTGATGCATTTTAAGTTGTGAGGCACTGGTAAAGGATTTGTCACATTCAATACATTTGTAAGGTTTTTCTCCTGTATGCGTTCTCTGGTGAGCTATAAGACGGTCTCTTTGTGTAAAGGATTTATCACATTCACTGCATTTGTAAGGTTTCTCTCCTGTATGCATTCTCTGATGAGCTCTAAGATGGCCATTCCGAGCAAAGGATTTGTCACAGTCACAACATTTGTAAGGATTTTCTCCTCTATGTCGTCTCTGATGAATTCTAAGACTGAATACCCTGGTAAAGGATTTGTCACACTCATTGCACTTGTAAGGTTTCTCTCCTGTATGAATCACTTGGTGAGTTCTAAGATAGTCTTTATGGATAAAGGATTTGTCACATTCACTGCATTTGTAAGGTTTCTCTCCCGTGTGAATTCTCTGATGCGTTCTAAGATAGTCTTTGTGGACAAAGGATTTGTCACATTCACTGCATTTGTAAGGTTTCTCTCCTGTATGAATTGCCTGATGAATTCTAATATTGCTTTTATGGGAAAAGCATTTGTTACATTCACTGCATTTATAAGGTTTCTCGCCTGTATGAGTTCTCTGATGACTTCTAAGATGGTCTTTTGTGGTAAAGGATTTGTCACATTCACTGCATTTGTAAGGTTTCTCTCCTGTATGAATTCTCTGATGAGTTCTAAGATGTGAGACAGTGGTAAAGGATTTGTCACATTCAATACATTTGTAAGGTTTCTCTCCTGTATGTATTCTTTGATGAACTCTAAGACTGCTTCTCTGTTTATAGGATTTATCACAGTCACTGCATTTGTAAGGTGTCTCTCCTGTATGAATTCTCTGATGAGCTCTAAGATGGCTTTGCTGATGAAAGGATTTGTCACATTCACTATATTTGTAAGTATTCTCTCCAGAATGTATTCTGCAATGTCTTTTAAATTCTGATGTCTTGTAAAAACACTTAGGACAGTCTGTACATTCGTTGGGTTTTTCTCCACAATGGAAATTGCAATGTGCTTTGAATTGTGACAAATGTGTAAAGGATTTACTACATTTAGTACATTTATAAGGTTTCTGTCTACTATGAGCTCTCTGATGTTTACTAAGGCTTGAGTCTGTCTTGAAGCAGTTTCCACATTTCCAGCTTTCGTGTGGTTTCTTTTCACTATTGGTACGTTTCAGTGTGAGTCCATGTTCAGAGTCAAAAGATTTATCAAGCTCTGTATTTTTGTGTTCTTTCTTTCCTGTGTGGACTCTTTGATTTTTACCTGGAAAATTGCCACAATGAAGGAAAACAGGGGTTAAAGCATGAGTCAGAGATTTAATGACTGATTATCTTAAGTTTTCTATCACATATAAACTTCCAATTCTCAGGGATAGAGCTCTCACCAGAGGTCTATTCTGTCTCACATCATTACATGGGTGCTCCAGTCTGACCTATGTCAAACCAAAAGGACCAATAGTTGCCTTCTCCTTCATATCTAAACTGTGTACCTTGCAGAACACAAGACAAATAAGTGATCAAGCAATAATTAGAGGAGCTCCCTGAAGGATCATATGAATAATGTTTTATCTATTTTCCTGTATGTATTTGAGACACAGCCAGACTGGATAGCTTTGGACAGCTAGGAACACATTATGTAACCCAGGTAGGGATGGAATACAACATATCCTTTTGCTTCTGCATCACTACTGCTAGCATTAAAATCATAGCTTTCTCATGACTCAACATAAAGCATGCATCTCAAAAACTGAATAAACAAAACAAACAAAAACCCATGCTAACTACCAAAAGCTCAATTTTTATTGAAACCTCCTGAACTGTAAAAATCAGAAACAGGTGAATAGTTAAATCCAACAGTAAAATCAAACTATTCAAATTGTTGTGTGTAATACAATATATTTCCATGTTCTGAACAGTCAATCTTCTTCAAACTATAGAGTTTTCTTTAAAAACTAGAGGAGTGCTGGAGAGATCACTCAGAATATAGCATTGTTTATGCGTCTATGCAGCACAGAAAAATGTGAAGGAAGGCACCATGAAAGATATAACTATGCTTATAACCAGAATTTCCCTTATTTCTGGGAGTGTCTAGACAGTTCAGAGAGATTACATATAAATAAAGTAAGTAAACAAAAAGGATGAATCACGAATTCTATAGAAGAGCATTCTTACCTAGAAAGACTAGGTTGTTGTAATTCTCCAACATTACATCCATGTACAATGCCTTTTGAGCACAATCTAGACATTCCCATTCCTCCTGTGAGAGGTCCACAGCCACTTCCCTGAATGATAACAGACTCTGTAATGGGAAGTTACATATATATCATGTGCTGCTGAACAAAATGCTTTCCTAGGTAAAAGAGACTAAAGAATTAGACACTTTGGTGACATAGATGAGGCATGGCAGTTGTTCAAAGACAAAGTTTTCTAGCAGGGCTGCAGGAATGTGTTAGAGGTTAGCCACTGCTTCTCTTCAATACACAATTTAATGAAAGATTTATTACATTGCTTCCATTCTTAAGGTCTCTATCCTTCATGAATTTGCTGATATTTTCTAAGACCTGAGCAGCAGATAAAGGAATTGCCACAATTGCTACATTTGAAAATGGTCACTGCTGTTTGGATTCTGTAATGACTTTTAACGTCCTTTAAAATGTAGTTTGCTTCACAGCATCCTTGTGGCACTATACAACAGGTTTTAACCCCAATTCTATGGGATCCCATGCTCACTTCTGAACTATACAGACAAAAGGTATACACAGTACACAATTATATGCTCAAGCAACAATACCCGTGTACATAAAATAAAACTGAAATTTAATTATCGTAAAACAGTAAAATGGTCATAGCCTGTTCTGTATTTCCTATCTCTATAAAATGAGGATGACATTAACAGTATCACAGTCAGCAAACTTTTAGGGAATATAACACACATGTGAGTACTACATGCAGAAATTTACCTTTATGGAGTACGTGTTAATATCAAATAGGATCCCTAGGCCAATCTCAGATGGTTAACTATGATGAGCAAAACGGAAATGTGCTTCCAAATTCTACAACTGTTGACCTCACTCAACTATGGACACTGTATTTATCCTATCTGGAGCTGGGACACATCACACTAAATTCTGCCATGGTCAACTGAGATCCTGAAGCCTAAGTGCAATGTTGCACCCTTTCTAAACCCAAGATATAGAATATGGAATGCAGAATCCATTGTTTTCTTTAAACAGTAAGGAGTGTAACATCAGCGTGTACATCCAATGTTCCAAACACATAAACTCAAATACTTTGTGCAATTATTTTGACAATATTTCACAATGACTAAGTAAATAATCAGAAATAGACACAATTATTATGTAAACTTTTTATAAAAGTTGACTCAACAGCACAGATAATAGCAATTTCATGAATTCTATATGGTGTTTCACAACAGGACAGTTAGAAATATGTGTAAAAAATGAAATGTGTGTGACAATGAATCCAGACCAAGAAGCAACATTTTGTGATTGAAACATATATATTAATTAGGCTTTGTGAGAATCATACTAATTCTTCATTAATGTTGGATACATTACTACTCATGAGATTGGCTCAAATGAAAACTCAAATCTTTTCATTTCAACTCTATTATTTTCTTCAGTAATTGAGCTCTCTCATCAACCAGGATTTTATATTACATAGTTAAGTGTCATTTATAATTCTTCATTTCTCAAAAACTAAAAGATGCAAGGTTCTACACTATCTGTCTCACAAATATACTACAGGAATGTAAACCTTGACATTAAAGAAATGGCTCAGAGGTATAGTATCTTGCTGTTCCGGCAAAGAAATATAATTTAACTTTCTCTACACACATGGCAGCTCATTACAGTGTGTAACTCCAGTGTCAGATTTGTTGCCAAGCTCAGGGATGCAGTGAATCTGGATCATGCTGTGTGCATAGAAGTATGGAGAACACTCATATACTTAAATAAAATGTTATTTGTAAAAGGAGAAGTAGAAACCTGTCCATCCCCACAACACTTTAGAATCTCTCCATATGTAATACATGGCCTCAGGGGGAGAAAAAACAGGGTGGGAGCAGCTTTATACCTCCAAAAGCAAATAAGAGTAAAAGTTTTAAGTGGGACATTTGTTTATGCTTCAAAATTGATGGCTTATGCACAGCACCAATTCAATTCTCTCCAGAAAATTCTTAGTAATATATCCCACATGGTGCAATACAAAGGTGGAGACACTGGTACTTATACCCTTCTGAAAAATAAAGAAAAACAACAAAAAAAATAATCATCTGCCTATTGGCAACTTACAACTGAGTATTAAGAATCTCAATGTTCGAGGCCAGCCTGGTCTACAGAGAGATCCAGGACAGGCACCAAAACTACCCAGAGAAACCCTGTCTTGAAAAAAAAAGAAAAAAAAAAGAATATTATCAGGACTTCACAGATGAGTAGATTTCCAATAGTAACACGCCCATTATCACTGTGTGATTTACATGTCAAAGGGAGAAACAAGTATATTCAATTTGCATGTGAGCACAAACACTTTAATTTTATGGAAGAAGCCAGCAACTTATTCCTTCCATCATCCATACTATCTAGGGTGCTGATATATTTACTACTGGGATTCAAGACAGTGAATCTTCACTAATTCTACTTTTCCATAAATGGTTCAGTGATGTCATCAAAAAAGTCCATGTATTTGCATGTCCACATTCATAAGCCTGGTTCTGGAAACCTGACCTGGCACATGAGAACTTCCTTCCTCATTAATATAAAAGGACGCAGTCCATCCTATGTAGATACTGGCCATCAATATATTCTTTTGAGTACCATTTGCAATATATTCTCTTTCAGAATGACAGGTCTTCAGTCTATGAAAATTTATGTCCTCAAAGTAAAATATGGAATGAAAATATAAGGAAAAAGGGCTGTGCTACATATGTGAAAGATCTACAGACTTACTCTTGATTATCAGAGAAGAAAAAGAAGGTAAATCATAGAAAACAGACACTTTTGATAACATTACCAGAGGTAGAGAATTCAAGTCTTAAATGGTTTCAATAATAAAAACAAATTTCAAAAAATATAACCATGGCACTGACCTCGGGAGCATTTCCCAGAGAAGCATTCATTGTTCTTGTTGTTCTTCTCTGAGTTCCTGTCCCTGGACCAAAAACTGGAATTCTTGTTGAAATTTCACATCAAGGTATCAAAAATACAAAGTTAAAATTAATACAACACTGTTATGAACGGTGCCAAAGCACATAAAAGACCCCAAAATCAAAATGATACCAGCAATCTTTTCAACATTTCTATAGACAAGAGAACACAGAAGGATATATTTAGAGTGGAGAAAGAAAATGACTGTGAACTTCATCATTGCACCCAAAAACATCAGCTCCTAAAATTAACGGAAAAGCAAGAACACATGAAGAAATTTATGAAACAACAAAGGTCATCTACTCAAGGTGCACTGCAAATCATAATTAGAGGCAAATTACACATACAAATAGCAGAATGAAATTTGTCATCATGACATAGCAAATAAAGCATTTTACATAAGAAATTGACAAATAGGAGAGCTGTAGAGTACTAGACTATGTTCACCACACAGAACCAGCAAACTACTATTTCTACCTAAAGGATTAAATTAATACAGGAAATGTTACCAACAACAGAGAGAGGGAGAGAGAGAGGGAGAGGGAGAGGGAGAGGGAGAGGGAGAG
>CABHPR010125513.1:22501-40227 GCA_902168415.1 Peromyscus melanophrys
GAGGAGGAGGAGAAGAAGAAGAAGAAGAAGAAGAAGAAGAAGAAGAAGAAGAAGAAGAAGAAGAAGAAGAAGAAGAAGAAGAAGAAGAAGAAGAAGAAGAAGGGAAAAAGGGACCATGGGCAGAAGGGAAAAGGGGGGGGGATGAATGAATTCACATAATACCAAATCCCTGTGATAAGAACATAGGTAGGAAAGAAAAGCACCCAGGTCCTTTTTAATGAAGATGTGATCATACACACTTCTCCCTACACCATGTATATCTGGTAAATAAAACAAGCTCTCATAGTTCAGCCTTTGTTCCATATTATAAACATAGAAGCCTGTTCTCTATAATTAGGTTACTGACAGGCAATTTGGTCAGATGAAGAGTCTCTGTGAATAGATAACAAGTAGGACTTTCACAGATTAGACTCAAGGATGAAATTTCAAGGTGTCTGGCCTTGTTAAATCACGATCATTCAGAGACTGAATAGCCCTGTTCTTTCGCCAGCAGCAGCTGATAAGGAGACTCAGTGTTCACCTGCTCTGATCCTTTAGCAATTAACAATTTGTAGGAACATTCTAACCTCAGTTCATGACATAAGATACAAGGCTCAATTAACTAACTGTCTATGTTTAAGTGCTGATATTTACATGATTAACAGGAAAAAGCTGTTAACCGACTAACCATGTCCAGAGAAAAATAGCTTTATGCCTAGTTACAGTGAGAAAGCCTACATAGATGGCCAGAACTACAGGGAGATGGACTGGCTTCATAGCACCGAATAAAAAAGTTACAAGGTTCCCTCCATGCTCTGGTTACAGGACAGAAAATGTATTTTTATATCTGAGACATTTCTTCTCTGCCAGCCAGCCTTTGGCAAAAGCCCTGATGCAAATCAATGTTGCTCACTTTCCCTTGTGATTTACACAGGTCGCCATGGTTACACATAGACATAATTCTGTCCATTGGTTATTTGCATATGGCTCCTAGCATCTGGGCTGCAGCAGTTCTCTCCTGCTGGAAGCTCCGAAGAGAAACTGACAGCTTTGCCACAGAATGTTAGCCTATAATGTTAAATACACTTAAGGAATGTAATAGTTTAGCCTTTTGCCCTTGTAACCTCTTAGGCTAATCACCTTAGAAGTTAGTGTACAGCCAAAAATCCCTCTTTTACATCCACAGCTGCAGCTGCCCACTATCAGAAGTTGGCACTTATATAAGGAATGCTTTGTGACCCTGAGAAGATCTTTCTGTAACCTTTTTTACTGCCTAAAGTTGCTGTTAAATGTGTATATAAGCTGTGAAGAGAAAGCTGAAGCAGAATAAAAGAACAGGGCCCAAACAGTTGTGTATGAATTTATTCCATTTTTACCCCTCAGGTAAAGTGCCAAATTAGTTTTCACTACGCTGTGGTTTATTCTACAAATCCTGTGTGTAGAGCCTTGGAGCTAGACTCCATGGCATACTTTATACCCAAACTGATAGGACACAATGAAAGTGGTGCTAAGAAGAAAGTTCATACCACTAAGTGCCTACATAAAGAAATGGGACAGATCTCACACTAGCCACTTAGCATCATACCTGAAAGCTCTAGAACAAAAAGAATCAAGTTTACTCAAGAGGAGCAGATTGCAGAAAACAAACTAAAGACTGAAATTAATAAAATAAAAACAAAGAGAACATTACAAAGAATCAATGAAACAAAGAGTTGGTTCTTTAGGAAAATCAACAAGATAGACAAACCCCTAAACACACTAACTAAAAGATGGATGAATAATGTCCAAATTAACAAAACCAGAAACACAAAAGGGGGACGTATCAACAAACACCAAGGAAATACAAAGAATCACTGGATCATAGTTTAAAAACCCGTAGTCCACAAAATTAGAAACTAAAAGAAATGGGTAAATTTCTCAATAGCTATCACTTATACCAAAGTTAAATTAGACTGCTAGGTTTCCTCATTGGAAACCTTCAACCTGTAATCTATCCTGTCTGCAAGATGTGCTGGGGCAATTGTGGTGCAGAACTTGTGGGAGTGTCCACACACATGCACAATCAAATATATTTTTTCATAGTATTGATGCTTATATGGGAAACCAATAACATGTACAATTAAATAATCTAGAGAACATTTACAGTAGAATACTCTAAAACAGATGTTCTCAACCTGTGGGCTGCAAGCCTTTATGGGGGTGGGGTAGGAACGGGGGATGGGTGAGGAGAGGGGAGGTAGAAAGACTTTTTCACAGGGGTTGCCTAAGACAAGAAAACATTTCTGATGGTCTTAGGAACTGAAACATCACTCCCGTACCCATCTCATGATTCTGCACACATGGAGATAAGCCCACACGTAAGCAGCTGGAACTGACTTTAAGTGTTGCAGCATTAGGAAGGTTGAGAACCACTGCTCTAGAATCATTACTAGAGAAACAGAATGTTGTAGCATGAATCTTAAAAGTTCTCAATAAAATCAAACCCGCCCAGGTATTGGGGTGAACACTGGAAGGTCAGAGAGACAGACCAAGCCACAGCTAACCTCACCTTGCCAGTTTCTCAGCTGATCTTGTTTCCTCAGACTGGATGCCTCTGAGTCCTCATCCAGAATGAATCTCAGCTGAACTGCTGCTCGAAAGCCTGAATGCTTAACCAGCCAAATGCTCTAGTTTCTGGTCCTCACGCCTTATATACCTTTCTGCTTTCACCACCACTCCCTGGGATTGAAGGCGTGCTTTCTGGGATTAAAGGCGTGTGTCACCATGCTTGGCTGTTTCCAATGTGGCCTTGAACTCACAGAGATCTAGAGGGATTTCTATCTCTGGAATGCTAGGATTAAAGGCGTGAGTGCCACCATTTTCTAGGCTCTGTATCTAGTTCTCTGACCCCAGATAAATTTATTAGGGTACACAATATTTTGGGGAATACAATACCACCACAGAATGTGGCAAAAGCATTCTTATATCTCAGTTGCACTTTCATTGTTTTTATTTTTTTCTTTAGATTGTATATGTTAGCTGATGGGTATCAATGTTTTGCAGCATGTATATAAGTGCTCTATATTTGTGCCTGGTGTGAACTGTGGTAAGAAAAAGGCATCAGGTCTCTGAAACTGAAGTTATAAATGGTTGTCAGCCTCCACATTGATGAAGGGAAATGAACCCATGCCCTTTTCTAGACAAGAAAGGGCTATTAACTGTTGACTCACCTCAAAACCCCTACCTCCATGCCTTTTCCACTGTCACATGAACCCCTCAAAACCTCTACCTTAATATGTCCAAAATACCTGGTATATTTTGTACTGTCTAATTTCTCTCTGCCTTCCAGGTATGTAGGTTCTGCATAAAAATGAGCCACTCTGGCATATCAATGAAACTACCTGAGAAAGAGATTCTTCAGAAAGCTCCTGGATTTCAATCACAGTATTATATGAATAAAGAGAAAATGATGTAAAGGATTTTACGAATGGTTCACCAGGTCTTATCCAGTATATGAATACTGACAATTAGGGACCATATTCTGTTAGCCTAACTTGAGTCCGACCACTTCTCATCACAGCTCAATCAAAACACAAGGGTGGAAATGGAACTGAATGATTGTGATGACAGCGTTATACACCATTGAGTTTCTGAATTTATCATAGAACAATAATTAGACTAACACCTCCTAAAAGGACAAACACAAAGACTATAGTATCATGCAAAGCACTTTTTATAAGGCCCTCGAGGCCTCCAAGTGGCCATACATGCCTTAGGACCTGCAGCTACAAAACTCTACCCACAGAACACTCTAACTGCCCTAAAGTCCAGACACAGCCCGTCCAGATACAGGCACACACACTTCTCCCATAGAGTAAAAATCCCACGCTCTGGACTTGAAACCCTACCAATCTTTACACTGGAAATCTCCACATGGAAAGTTCCACCCCTAAGAAACACTATATAAACCCTATCTTCTGCTCAGCTCTCTGCTGCTTCCTGCCCAAGCAGAAGCACACACCCTCGGATTTTCCCTCCAAATAAAACTCGTGTGAAGTTTGTTGTGTCGTGTGACTCTGCAAGAAGACCTTTCCCTTCAGAGCTTTAACACTTGCATTGGGTAATTTTTCCCCATGGGAGCAGAGCTGTAACACTTGCACTGGGGAATTCTTCCGCATCAAAGCTTTAACAGTTCCAATTCAGGAAACTTTTCTCCTCAGAAATGTAACACATTGATGCTCTGATTGCAATAGGCTCTCCTGCTGCCTGCCCTCCTCATCTGGATTTAAGATACACTTGGACCCTATCCCTCATCTCAAGTCCACGTGATACAGATTCACCATCACCTTCTAGCTCACAGATTGCTGGGCAACACATCCACCAGAAGCAATTCACTGTGTTTCCGCTTTGGCTAGTGCAAATGCTGCAGTGAATCCAACAAAGTGACAGTTGCTCACAGAGCACCCCACTAATACTCTAGGAGGAGGAGGTACCCTGAGTCGTCAAGGCTATGGCTTGCCCTCTTCCCCTAACACTGTTCCCCTACCCTTGGAGATGCAATCTTGCAGTTTCTTTAGGCCCAACTGAGATATTGCACCGCTTCCTACCCTCTTCTCCCATCTCCTCTTTGGAGGTGCCCATAATCCCTAGCTCCTCTAGGCCCTTGTGGCTTTTGAGACTCCATTTTCCAACCCTTTTTGTGATGAGACCCCTCTCCTAGAGCTCCTTTCATCCTTGCCTTCTGCACCCCTTGCCTTCTGGCCTTGATGAAAGCCTTGGTACCAGGTGCCCAGTCTCTCCTTCAGCAAAGGCAGACTAAGTCTGTGAGCCCTGCTGAATGCAGTTAAGTACACAAAGAATGGACTGGATTTTCCTCCAGTCCTGAGTCCTTGGGGATACCTGACACAACAGGCTACAGTGACATTTTTCCTCCCAGGCCTCTCTCTCATCCATGGGAAGTGCCTTCCATACCCTCTCATTCCCCATTGGGATATCTTTTAGAAAATCTCCAGTCTTTCCACTAGATGCTGGATCTGAAGTCCCCAAATTTACTTGCTTTTGCTACCAACTCTGGCCTCTATACTGTTAGAATTCTGCCCTCACTCCAGCTACATGACTGCACATGCGCAGTTCAGGAGTTAAGCAAAGAGTCTTGCATCTTACATCATCAGTATGCGCTGGTGACTATGTGCCTGCCAGCATGGTCACGCAATCAGCGCATTTGTGGGGTAGCTCCATAAGCCCGCTTCATGGGGAGCCTTTAAAAACCCCACCCTCTCTCTCTGCTCTACTCTCTCTCCCCCCACCCCACTATCTTTCCCTCTGCTCTCCATATGTGCTCCCCACCCCCTTCCTCCTAGTAAAACTCTGAAACTAATACTGGGTTCTGTTGTGACCGTGACCTATCCACACGGTAACCAGCACTGTTTATCATTCATTTCACATATCCTTAGACAATCAACCCAAAGGGCCACCTAACAGCACCCTAGAACCTAACATTATCTAGAACTATTACAAATTCTGAGAGCAATCAGGGAAATTGAAAGAGATTCCCCATTCTCTATTTCTCTTTGCACTGCCCCAAGCCTGTTTGTATTTGTCTGGTTCCCCCCTCTTTCATCCCACAGTATATAAATGTCCTATTTTTCAGTTATTGTTGATGGAACTGTATGATGTAAGCTGGGAGCCATAAGCCAGACCTAGCAGGATGGGGAGAAATCAAAGGATCGGACAGCTGCAATGTGCCCACATCTCACACACACTTCCATAGCTTGTAGTCTCTCAACTCTCTCCTACAGCATCTTCTGTCTTTACTCAGGGCTCAAAAATTTCCTATCTCTAAGCCTTCTTTTTGTCTCAGCTCACTGGATTCAGTTTTACAGAAATTCAGATGTTTTATTGGTATGAGTGGCATTAGCCTGCTGTTTTATGCTCTCCCATGATGTAGAATATTATTTTAAGGTGTGTTACATTGTTTATGTTGTAGAATATTTGTTTAATCATTCAAAGACGTATTACATTCTTTTATGTTTCATTTGTTTAACTCTGTAAAGCTGTGTTACTTTGCTGTCTAAAACACCTGATGGTCTAATAAAGAGCTGAATGGCCAATAGCAAGGCAGGACAAAGGATAGGCAGATCTGGCAGTCAGAGAGTATAAACAGAAGGAAAAATCTGGGAGGTGAATAAGGAAAGACATCAAGACCAGTCACCCAGCTGCACAACAAGCCAGGGAATAAGAAATAATGAAAAGTATACAGAAATAGAGAAAGGTAAAAGCCCAAGGCAAAAGATAGGGATAATTTAAGAAAAGTGGGCAGGAAACAAGCCAAGCTAAGGCCAGGCATTTATATTTAAGAATAAGCCTCAGTGTGTGATATACATGGGAGCTGGGTGGCCGGCCCCCTCCCGAAGACGAAAGAGCTAAAACCGACCGAACAGCATTTTGGCATACCAATGTGGGCCGAATTTCCATGTAGGTCCTGAGAAAGCTGGAAAAAAAGAAAAAAAGAAAAAAAGAAAAGAAAAGAAAAGAGGAAGGAAGGAAGGAAGGAAGGAAGGAAGGAAGGAAGGAAGGAAAGAAGGAAGGAAGGAAGGAAGGAAGAAAGAGGACTCGATGCTGTTCAGCTGGCAACACTTAATAAAAAATGCAAGCCAAGTAAAAACCACTTGTGGCAACAAAGGTACTGGCTGCATACACCTAGAAAGGTTGAATGCAGTTCCAGGTCACGCACCGCCGACCAAGCTACCTAAGATTGGCTTTCGTGACCCAGGAAGCAAGTGGAGCCATTAGATAGAGCAGTGCGTAGGAACCAGGTGTAGTTTAGTAGTATAACGTTTACTCATGCAATCAAAAAAAGACTAGAAGTATGCACCAAAAGAGTCCCAGATGTAAAAAAAATCTCTAAACAGGTGACAGTGTGTTTTACAATGTACACAGGCTTAAAAAAAGAAAAGAAAATGGGTATAGACAGTCACAGAAAGAAAGAAATTGTTTTTAAAAAAATGAGGTCTTTAAAGAGAAGATAAAAGTAATATAAAAAAGAATAAGCCATGTAGAGTTGGGAAATACACAGTCTGGATCCTGTATGTTATTGTATTGATTTTGCATTTTTTTATTGTTAATAAGCAAACAACAACTGCTGGCAGACATGGGCTTGTAAATAGGACTGCAAAATTGAACCAACCTAGATACTTTGGGGCTATCTCAACTTTTAAAAAAAGTCAAAAATATATTTGTCAAATGGAAATCAAAATGCGTTGGAGTTTTGTTCCCACAAGAGACAAGGGGTTGTGGAATTCTTCAGGAATAATATGGTTCAGGTTTGATCAAGGGAGACCTCTAGAACCATGACAGGTGTTTCTGAGATAAGACCTTGTAACCTTTTATTACTAACAACTTATTAATGAATGGATATACATATGCTTGGGAATTAGTAACTGTAGAACAATAAAGAGCACACAGAATGAAGAGCATTTGCCCATGTGATATGTTATAGAAGTCTTTTCCTTCCCTCGCTCCTGGAAGTTTTTCTCTGAGGTACTCTGGGTAGAGGCTGGGAGCTGGACTGGGACCCTACAGATAGGGTTTAAGACAATGGTATTAAAGCTACACCTCCATACATTGATATACAAGAATGTACCTCTGGCTGCAGCTCAACTGCTTTTACACAAATCAAAGAAGTTAACCTTTGGGTCACCTATCACTATCTTCTCTCTACACTCCCTGTCCCAGCTTCTAACATACAAAAGTCTCCTATGGTGATATTTTTCTTTTGTACCAAAATGTTAATTGTATGTTAATAAATAAAGTTGCCTGGGGGTCAGAGCTATTAGCAAGCCATAGGAAAGCAGGGCAGTGGTGGTATACGCTTGTGATCACAGCACTTGGTAGACAGAGCTAGGTAAGTCTCTGTGTGTTCAGGGATACAGCCAGCATTGGATACACATGCCTTTAATCTCAATACCAACCATAGAACACCTGGAGGTCTATACAGACAGGCCGTGATGAGGCAGTCCTGTGGTTGGGTTTACAACCAATGAGAAGGCAGAACAGAGACTATATAAAGACTTTAACACAGGAAGTAGCGGCTCCTTCGGAGAGGTAGGATCACTGCAGGAGGAAGGGTAAGGTTTTAGCTCTTAGCTCTGACCTCTTGGCTTTCTTCTTTGCATTGGTTCTGTGTTTCTTATTTATAAGACGGTTGGTTACATCTACAGTCTCCAAACACTACTCCTTTCCAGAGTTCTCTCATCTTCAAGTAGCATTGGTAGAAGTTGGCATATTTACCTTCAGCCATGCAATGTCTCAACCCGACAACCAGACTCAAGCTGTTGATTTGGCTCTCTTTAAGATGTATACAAATCATCTGTTTCTGCTGGCTTCAACCACCCATCATATTTGGTTCCAAATTCTAGAGTCTGCCTCATCAGATGACTATTCCCTCCTCCTGATCTAACCATTCATCTCTCCTTGCCTCCTCAGTAAGTATCCTCTCTCTGTCTCCTGGAGCCTGCTACACTTTCTGGAGCCCCACCATGTGGAAAAACCTCGAGTTATTAAGATACTTGCTCCTTTCCCTCCTTGTTTCCTTGCCTCCTCTACCAAGGAAAGGTCTGCTAGGCTGCACAGCTTCCTTAAGCCTCTGCAACCTGTCCCACTGTCTCTCGGCTCCAACCTGAAGTCTCACGGCTTATCTATGCCATAAATGAGGCTTTACTCTTGCCTCTCAGCTCAAACTTGGAGCATGTAAAAGCTCCTTTGGATGGAGTTTGTTTTGCAACCCTGCCTCCCTTTCTCCATGGATGTAGATTTTATTAAAGCCTTGCTCTGTTACTACAGTGTGGCCTCGGTACAGTTCAATGGCCACAGTTGACATGTTGGATTTTCAATGGTGAGAACTACTGTAGAGACTTCAATGAAGAATGAGACAGAATTCATGGAGGCCTGAGGACACTCTAGTAGAGTGTCAGAGTGAATGACAGCTCATGAAAAGGAGTGACATGGAAGAGGGGTGACAAAGATACACTGAGAAGTTTAGGGAGCACTGGACAGTGTTTGTAAGATATTTGTCCATGGATGGAGAGATGGCTCAGAGGTTAAGAGCACTGACTGCTCTTCCAGAGGTCCTGAGTTCAATTCCCAGCAACCACATGGTGGCTCACAACCATCTGTAATGAGATCTGGTGCCCTCTTCTAGCGTGTAGGCATACATGCAAGCAGAATACTGTATACATAATAATAAATAAATAAATAAATAAATAAATAAATAAATAAATAAATAAATCTTTTTTTAAAAAAAAAAAAAGATATGTGTCCATAATAATGTGGCTGAGGGCTTACAAGCATAATAAGTCAATGTGAAATGATATACAGAAAGATATTTAAAAGACTGTATAGAATTTAATGAAATAGAGACTAGACACAAATACAATGAGTCAAGGAAACAAACTTGTTTCTGTAAATTGACAAAGGGATGAATGAAGCACTTTTTACCTAGTCCAAACTAAAAGAATGAATCCCCAAGTAATAGAATTGGAGTTGAAAAAAAGATATTACGGCATATCCCAATAACATCAGACTTTCCTTATGGAGTATTCTGGAAAGTCATACACAACAAATTGGAATTGAAGAAGAAAGGGACAAGCTCCTAGAAATAAGTGAAAAACTGCTAAGGCATAAAGCTAGAAAGGCATTACACAGTGCTGAGACTAAAGCAAGAACTTCCTTAATAGTGTCTGAGGACTGGACAGACTCAGAACAAAATTCTCCTTTCCTTTAGACAAACCTTATACTAAGACCACAAGGAGAATATCACATGAAACACAAAGAAAAGGAATGGTAGGAAGTCACCATACAAAGCTAGCTTTCCTCCCACACCCAAAGCAGCAGAGGCCAAATACCCAAAGCAGATGAGCCCAAACAAACGTATTCAAAGAAAATCCACAGACCAGATTCCAGGATCAACATAGACACAGAGATTGTCTCTAAATTACATGGAAATGGAAGGAGAGGTGATTTAATGCCAAGAATGCAACACTGTTTCAACACATAAATTAATCAATGCTAGACACCAAATATGTAGACTCAGTGAGAGAAGAAATAGGATCATGTCAAGAGATCCATGACAGGTCTGTGGTAAAGTATAATACCTGCCAGTTATAAAAGCTCTGAAGAATGTGACAAAGGAATATATCTCAGCATAAAAAAAGACAATGAGACACAACCCTAAACCTAACAATACAAAAGGGTGACAGAAAAGGGTGACTTCCACACTCAAAACATTGCATCAATGGTTACACAGTTCAAAGACAGAAAATTTTAAAAGTGATAATATAGTTCAGTAATAAAGAAAGGGGACCTCTTCAATAAGAAATAGAATGCTGCAATTTAAAAGTGAAAATACTCATGAGAAAGCTAAGATCTCACAGACCTCCTCATATGCTATATAATGCACATATAACATCACTTATTTTACATACCAATAAGAAGCTGAGAAGTCAGCAGACCACTCACAGGGTCTAAAATCTATCTTAGACTCCCCAGTGGTAGCATTTATAGTGTTAAAAACTGCTATGCAGGCTGGGACAGGGGGCAGAGATATCAATGGCCATACCCAGATATGGATCCTGTGCTACAATACCAACCTGCCAGGCAAGGTGTCATAGTGGCAAGACTATTTTGTGGGTAACTGAAGGCCTTCTGTTTTCATCTGAAGCTGGCTCCACAGAAAGAAATACATGGATGATACTAGAAACCTGGCCAAAAGACAGTAATGGTGAAGGTCACAGGCCCTAGGAGGGAATCTACTACTGACATTCTGCTACATGTACAAATATTCAATCTGCCTTTTACTGATTCTGAACATACCATAGCCTGGTGTTGCTTTCAGCCTGGGTCTAAGAAACTTGGTTTTCAAGGGACAACAGTTATTTCAGAGACTCATAACTCAGCAAATACTGAGAACAATTAAATGATTACTGTATGGACTATAATGGGAATTTCATCTTCTCATATCTAATTTGCAGAGAACATTACAGAAGAGATAAAAGATTTTAAGAGCTGGAGGATGGGGAGGTGACATGTGAAAAACTCTCTAGCCATATGACATGCCAGTTGGAATTATGGACAGATTACGGCCCGGATACTTGGCCCAAATCTGCCCAAATCATACATGAAATATGAGAAGGAAAACTGGGAAGAAAACATGTCTACCCTGCAATAGGACAGATGGTAACAAGGGGTAATGGTGAGTAAATAAACGAATGCAATCATTAAATAACAATACGTAATAATTATAAAATTTATACAAATAGAATTTAAGAGGAGATATCAATGTCTTATTTGGTGGTAGAACTTTTGTTTGATACTATCTGATTTTGCTTTTATTTGATTAATTAAAACTGAACAGTAATAATAAAAAAAAAATAGTTTGCAACTGGCCAGCAGGAAAGAGTCCAGTGGGTAGGCCATTCCATCACCACCACCACCCATTGGACTCTGTGACCTACAAGACCCACACCGCCACCCAAACCCACCAACCCAATCATCCTCCCATGGTCAATCATCCCCTGCAACATCAGCAGCTCCTAGAGGCACAAACTCCACTTATACCAGTTGGAAAAACAGACCCACTCTGCCGCCCAACCCCACCTAACCCAGCAACCTCCCTGTGGACAGCCTTCTCCAGCAACATCAACAGACCCTATAGGAACAAGCACCACCCACACCAGTTGGGAGAACAGACTCCATAGGCACAGGCACAACCCACACCAGTTAGAACAGACCCAAAAGGCAGAAGTAGAGCCCACAAGAGCCAGAAGAACTAGACAATACACTGGATCTAGGCACACAAACCCTATGAACCTCAGCTGAGATAACCCTACTCAACCTGACCACCAGCCAATCACCAGAGCCCTTGGCCATTTAGGCCAAAAGGCAATAAAGGGAACAGACAATAAAGGAACAAAAGACCCATCCAATAAAGATAGCAAAAGAATCAACACCAGTACCTACAATTATCCAAAGCCAGAAGAGTAAATGGCAGTGTACGAATACATTCGACAACATAAAGAGCGATATGGCGCCACCAGAACCCAACGGTTCTACAACAGGAGATTCGATCATTCCTTTTAGAGCTCTACTTCAGTTCCATGCGGTCTTTAAAGTCAGCAGGCTTCAGATGCGCTTCTACACTCCTGTCTCCTGATTGCGCTGTGCAGTTAGCTCAGGTACTTCCCAAGTCATGTTGACAATAAGTCCCATATACATAGCTATCAAAGAGATGCAGACTAAATCTCCTTTAAGATTCCATCTCACCACAGTCAAAATGCCATCACCAGGATTTATAACAAATGCTGACAGGAATGTTAGGAAAGGAACGCTGTCACACACTGCTTGGAATTATAAACTAGAGAAGCCACTTTGGAAAGCATTCCATATTTTTCTTAAAAACAAAAAACTAGAAATAGAATCATCCTATACACTATACTATTTAGCCATTTATCCATCAATGCTCCTCCGATTGTTACATACAAGTCTCTGTGTACACCCATGCCCATCTCATAGGCTGAGGAAAAGAGACTCCAGAATGACTCCAGCTCCTTTAGAAATTCTTGCTAAGAAATAGATTTGTCATGAGTATAATGAGGATCAGGTTGCTCTGGTGTGTTCTGAGGTTTAAGCTGTGCTGTCGTGTTCACGAGGTGTAAATAGGCATCCCAGCTCTGCAGGGAGGTGAGCACACAGAAAAACGAATGCATAGCATAGGTAGGGCCCATCCTTAAAGCACAGGGTTCGTTCTGAGCCCATGGACACCTTTCACATGACAGGACTGAGTGTTTCTCATTGTGGTGAGTTCTATTGCTTCTCTCTTTATGGAAAAACAATGATGTCCTATGTAATAGATTCTCCATATGTACATGGATTAAACACATTAGTGATTTAACTCCATGTCACAAATAATGCATCCTACCTGAGTCAAGGAAAAAAATGAAAGCATTTTTCCTTAGAGTCACTGAACTAAGAACAAGTCCAGATCTGAATTCTAAACTTGAAGCTCCCTGTCCCTTCCATCTTCTGGTTGTCTGTTCCATGAGTCTGAATCTGTGTCTGCCTGAAGGCTGTCTTGTGAATCTATCCCTCTGTGTCTATCTGCTGTATGTTTCTATCTGTCTGTCTGTGTTCTCTGTATGTGTCTGTCTACAACAAAGTGTTTTTCTCTGTCTTTATGGGATAGAATAGAAAGCACCATGTGGAGTAGATATGAGAAAACCTTAACAGACATTAAAACCCTTGGAACTGGAATATGGATGGTTACAAGCCACCACATGAGTGTTTTTTGTTGCTGAGCCATCTCTCCAACCCCTAGGTAACATTATCAAAACTGGAGTTTTAAAGGTTTGCATAGTCTCAATATATGACATTCCCAGAAAAAAAGTAGACACTATCCTGATCTTGAATGTATTTACTGGAGAAGCAGCCATTTCTCCTGTTGCTCTGCTCTTGAGATTGTGTCTCAGAAAGAACGACCGGACCTCTTTTTGCCCTTTCAAATCAAAGTGTCAAAAATGCTCATATTAACTACATTGATATTAACAACAAATACTGGAGACAATACAAGAGCAAGAACATATGCACAGTACTAGTAGGAATCCAACTTACTGCACCTACATGCAACTCAGCATGGAGCTTTTTGAAAAATAGAACAAACAAATGAAAATGAGGCTGGGTGTGATGTTGCACACCTTAATCTACCCATTTGAGAGGCAGGACCAGGTGGAGTTCTGTGTGTTGGAGAACATCCTAGTGTGCATGAAGAGTTACAGGCCCCCTAGGCTACACAGTGAAAATGAAATTAAAGCATATATTTCCCACAAAATATTCACTTCAGGGCTGGAGAGATGGCTCAGCAGTTAAGAGCACTGACTGCTCTTCCAGAGGTCCTGAGTTCAATTCCCAGCAACCACATGGTGGCTCAAAACCACCTGTAATGAGATCTGGTGCCCTCTTCTGGCCTGCAGGGACACATGCAGGCAGAACACTGTATACATAATAAATAAATCTTAAAAAAAAAAATTCACTTCAAATCTGACACAAAACACTAAGAGTGAAGGATTTTAAATGACAAAAAGATTTGCCTTGTAAATCTGGGGGAGACAGGGTACTTAGAAAAACACAATATTGAACAATAAAGCTTTGCACACTTCAGCACTGGGACTGTCACTGATTCAGATAGCTTCATGATCACACAGAGCCTCAGTGAGGAAGATGAGTAAGGCGGCCAATAAACAGATGATACCGATACCCATAGCCTCAGACAGGGAAAAGCCCAGGACAGACAGAAGAAGGGTTGAACCTTGGGAGATGGTTTCCTGGCATAGTCAATAACCAACCTGCCAAACATCATATCAATGCCAGCCCCTGATCCAGCCATACCAACTGTGGCAACAAATACACTTTGCTGTGGTGTGAGTTTCCCAGGAGAACAGGTTAAGAATTACTGTTCTGAAACTTGAGTTATAGAAAGCTGTTAAGTCACAGGGCACATTAGGGGAACCACCCGAGAAACTGCGAGAGTATCAAGTGATCTTAACTGCCGAGCCACCTTTCTAGCCCCTGGTTTATTCCTTAATTAGCTACTGTGAATACTTAACAAACAGTGAGACAGAATTCATGGAGTATTGAGGACACCTTCTTAGAGTGCCACAGTGACACAGAAATGAGGTGACAAAGAAATATTAAGGTTTAGCAGCAATAGGCATTGGCTGTAAAAGACATTTGTCCATAATTATGTGGTTGATAGCTTATAAGCATAAGAACATGCAATCTGAAATACTATGTAGAAAGATATTAGAAAGGTTGTATAGGAATTAAAGAAATAGAGACCTAAAGATAATACAATGAGTCAAAGCAACGGACTTGTTTCTATGAATTGACAAAAGTACTGATTGATGAAATATGTTTCACCAAGTCCAAACAATAGAAGAGTGAATCCCCAATACAACTAGAATTGAAATGGGGACATCACAGTGCATGCCAATGGCATCAGCATTACCTTATGAAGTGCTGTGAAAAGTCACACACATAGAAATTGTAATTGAAGAAGAAAATGATGAGCTCCTAGAAACAAGTTTCCTGTAACACTGTCTGAGGACTGGACAGATTCAGCACAGAGTTCTCCTTTCCTTTAGACAAACCTGATGCTAATGTCGCAAGGAGAACAGTAACTAAAACACAAGGAAAAGGAATGCTGGAAAGTCATGACAAAGAGCAGGCTTTCTTTTTTGTTTGTTTGTTTTTTTTGTTTTTCGAGACAGCGTTTCTCTGTGTAGCTTTGCGCCTTTCCTGGAACTCACTCTGTAGCCCAGGCTGGCCTCGAACTCACAGAGATCCACCTGGCTCTGCCTCCCGAGTGCTGGGATTAAAGGCGTGCGCTACCACCGCCCGGCCAAAGAGCAGGCTTTCTTTACCTTGACACCCAAAGCAGGTGAGCCCAAACAAATATGTACAAAGGAAAATCACAGCCCAGTTGCCAGGATGGACATAGACACAGAGATTGTCTCTAAATTACATGGAAATAAAATGCAAGCTGATTTAATGCCAAGAATGCAAGACTGTTTCAACCCCTATGAATTAATCAATGGAAGATGCCAAATACGTAGAGTGAGTAAGAGAAGAAACTGGATGATGTCAATAGATCCATGAAGACTTGTGGCTACATATCACAATACTCAGTATAAAAGCGCTGAAGAATCTGAGAACAGAAGGAACATACCTCACCATAATAAAGACAGTGAGACACAAACCTAATCACAACACTACAAAAGAAGGACAATTGGAATCATTTCACTATAATCCAGACAAAGGGTGCCCCGTCCCTCCATACTAACTCAACCCAAAGCATCAGTGGGTACACAGTTCAAGAAGGACAGAGAAAAACTACAAGATGCTCCAAAATTCTAAGAGTAGGAAAAACCAAGAGGCATCAATTACCTAACTAAACATTATATTAAGATTATAATAATGAAAACATTTAATATTGATAAGACACAATCAATGATATGAATGGCACAGGGACAGCATCACTCACATGAAAAACCAAACTAAATTATATTTGCCTCTGAGCATTAACTGTTACATAGAGAGTCTTCTAATACAATAGGAATATTCTGATATTATTCTCAGTGGAATTCTCTAGAATCATTTTGAATGAAATAGAATCTGGTGAAACCAAATTCATGCTCTGTTTCTACTGTCACCTGAGCCTTTCCCTATTCCTTCCTCAGTCCCGATCACATACCTGAATCCTTTGCTACTGCCTCCTCTCTTCACCATTCAGGGCTCTTGGTTCTGCTTCACAGGTGAGCAGATCTGGCTGAGCAGAAAGCACCTGGAACTTTTCATAGAACAAAAATAAATGATGAGTAACACCTGCCAACGAATAAACATGAAGGAGAGAAAAATGTCACATAAAAAAATGTTTCTCTTTCTCTGAGGGTTTCATTTTACTCTGTAAGATGTGAGGCTCATTCACACACCGCTCATACACATGCAGAGTAGTTTTCCCAGGAAGGGAGACTGCAAGAAAACTATTCTCACCCTCAGAATCCAGATTGCTGCACTTCTCCAATAGGAGATCTCAGCTAAAAGCCCTGTGAGGAAGATCTAGACAGTCCCACTCTTCCTACAAGAAGTCCACAGTCACAACAGTGAATGTCAACAAACCATGAAGTGAAATACAACAGTTTGGCCATGTGCGCATGGACAGAGTGCTTTTCTTCAACCAAGGAGACATTTTTCTGATACAGAAGAGTGACCATAATTATAAAAAGATGCGTTCTAATTTTGTTTACTTCTAAAGTGAGTTTGCTAACTATAAAACAGTGTGGCCTGATATGCTCTCACAGCCTGTATACTGGGCTTGCTTAGACCTAAGTTGTAACATAAGAACACAGCATATGAAGGCACATTTCTGAATACTGTATTTACATTCTAGACTGCAATATCTCAGATGAAAAATAATGGGGAGTAAAAACTTTGCTCAGTAAATGTTAATGTTTTCAGCCATAACTGGAACGCTCGATAAAGTATATTTTCTGATTCAATCTTCTGCAGTGGTTCCTCATATGATTACTACCGACAAAGCTCTCTGAGGAAGCCTATTTCTCAGGGGCAAATGCCACTCTATTGAATGGGCAACTGTTCAAACAGGAGTTAGCATGAAATAATTTAAATTCCAGGAGCTTTGGAACTGCCACGATAGCAAAGTGAACCCTGTTTGCAAACAACAGACACTACAGATGCTCTACTAGATTATTTTAGGAATTATTTTATGGCAGAACAGTCTGGGAACTGTAAGGTAAGTGAAAAAAACCACGATACACTCCACTTCATAGTATCTCAACCTTACCGACAACGGAAAGATACCCACAACAGAATTTTGAAAGCTGTGTCCTTCTGAGCAGCCTCGGCGAGCACACCCCGGTCCCTTCCCTCCCGTGTCCCAGCCCCGCAGCTCCTCTGACCTGGGAGGTTCCAGGGCCGCCGGGCTGCGGTTCCCGCCACTGCGCTGCTGACTGGTGACTTTCCCAGGCCGCCCCGCGCGGCCACTGCGGCTCCGGGGAGATTTCGTGTCCCCGCCACACCCCGCCGTGTCCTCCGCACCCAGGTCTGCACCACGTGGTTCCCAAGTCCAACAGGGAATGGTGGAATTTCCTGTAACTTCCCTAAACACCTCGGAGCGGCTCCTCCTGGACCCTCCCACTACA